>JAOEHY010047337.1:0-14903 GCA_025447955.1 Psilopsiagon aurifrons
GGGCAGGATCACCTCCCTCGACCTACTAATCATGCTCCTTTTGATGCAGCCCAGGATACAGTTGGCTTTCTGGGCTGCGAGTGCACACTGAAGCTGGCTCATGTTCATTTTCTCATCAACCAACACCCCCAAGTCCTCCTCCCCATGGCTGCTCTCAATCTCTTCTCTGCCCAGCCTGTAGCTGTGCCTGAGATTGCTCCGACGCAGGTGTAGGACCTTGCGCTTGTCATGATTAAACTTCATCAGGCTGGCATCAGCCCACCTCACAAGCGTGCCAAGCTCCATCTGCATGCCATACAGAGACAATGGAGACCTATCCTCCTTGCAGTTTAGAGCCTTCCCAAGATGCATTGTGAAAATCACAGAATAGTTACATTTGGAAGGGACCTCCAGAGGTCATCTAGCCAAGCCCCTCTACTCAAGCATGGTCACCATGCAGCAGCAGGCTGCCCAGGACAGTGTCCAAATGAATTTTCAGTATCTCTAGAGGTGGACACTCTACCTCTTCTCTGTACAACCTGTGCCAGCGCTCATGCCAGTTTTGTTAGTAAAGACTGAGGTAAAGGTGGCATTCAGTACCTCAGTGTTTTCCATGTTCCTGTCACCAGGGCTCCTGCATTGTTCAGCAGCAGGTGTACATTTGGCCTAGTCTTCCTTTGATCACTTAAAAAAGCTCTTCTGGTTGCCTTTGTAATCCCTCACTAGACTCAATTCCAGCCAATTGAGCTGTGGCTTTCCTAACAGTCTCAGATGGTGTTTTCTGTATTCCTGCCAGGATACCTGTCCCTACTTCTACTTTCTGTATGCTTGACAGAAACATTGAACAGTTTGGGTTAGAAGGGACCTTTAGTGGTCATCTAGTCCAACTCCCCTGCAACAAGCTGGGCTACTTCAACTAGATGGGGCTGCTCAGAGCCCCAACAACCTCACCATGTTTCCAGTGAGGGGGCATCTCCCACTGTTCTGGAGAACCTGTTCCAGCATCTCACCATTCTCACTGTGAAAAAAGTCTTCCTTAAATCTAGTCTGTATCTACACTCCTAGTTTAAAACCATTATCATTTGTCCTACTGCAACAGGCCCTATTAAAATGTCAGTCTCCATTGTTCTTATAAGCCTTCTTTAGGTACTGAAATGCAGCAACAAGGTCTCCCCAGGAGCCTTCCCCTCTCTGGACTGAACCATCACAACTCCCTTCACAGCAGAGTTGTTCCATCATGCTGATTATTTTTGCTGCCCTCCTTGGATCTGCCCAGGTCCATGTCTTTCCTGTACAATGGACTACAGAGCTGAGCACAGTACTCCAGTTGTAGTCTCAAGACAGTAGAGTAGATGGGGAGAACTACCTCCCTTGACCTTCTCCAATCAGCCTCTACTAAGAAGAACCTTAAAAGAGGCCCAAGTCTGCTCCCCTCAAGCACTGTGATCTTGCCTTTTGCCCTCCTTGCTACCCTCAGGACTCTGAACTGCACCACTTTATGGTCGCTACAGACAAGGCTGCCTTTAGCCTTCACACCCCCAAAAAGTCCCTCCACTGTTGGACAGTATGAGATCCATCAGAGCACCTTGCCTTACTGGCTCCTCTATCACGTGTGACAGAAAGTTGACACTGACGCTCTGCAGTAAGCACCTAGATTATTTATGCACTATGCTGCTCCTGCAGTAGATATCCAAGTAGATGAAGTACCCCATGAGGGACAAGGCCTGCAGACATAAAACTGTTTCTACCTGTTTATATAAGGCCTCATCTACTTCTTCTTCGTGGCCAGGAGGGCCACAGCAGATACTCTCTACAATGTCACCTATACCAGTCTGCTCTTTAATCCTAAACCATAAACTCTCAGTTTGCTTATCATCCACCCCTAGGCAGAGCTTCAAGTTTTGGGGTTGAAGGGCTGCCTTTAACACAGAGCGACTTCATGTCATTGCAGCTTTCTCCCTTCCCTGAAAGTATCCCCAGCCCTCCACTAGCTTAAATAATGGAGCACTGACCACATAAGTATGTACAGTTTCTATTATTATTTGTAGTTTTGAGTACAAAAAGATTGGGAAAATTAAATTCCTAAAACATGCACAGTAAGTAATCATCACTCCAAGCATCAAAATACACAGGACCTACAGAACTGACTGATCCTGGATAAGCCAACAATATGCTCTGAGCAGTTACGCTGAAAAGCTAGGTTACAACTGCTTATCTTCCTAGTAAATGCTATGAATGGTCGTATTACAGAATTTGAAACAATGAAACAGTTATTTTCAAGGTACTTTAAGATAAAGAGTACACAGTTGCTGCAAAGATAACATAACGAGACAATTGTTTAGTTTGCAACTTTGTGCATGCAATGCAGGTTCTACCTGCATAATCACTCTAAAACTCTGCTCCAATATTAAAACCTTTTTTACTTAAACTGGCACAATCCATGCAAGCCATTAATGGCTTTTATAGATGTG
Organism: Psilopsiagon aurifrons; assembly: GCA_025447955.1. Lineage (NCBI taxonomy): Eukaryota > Metazoa > Chordata > Aves > Psittaciformes > Psittacidae > Psilopsiagon > Psilopsiagon aurifrons. The sequence continues at coordinate 2,451 of JAOEHY010047337.1, forward strand.
AATTTTCAGTATTTGGCAAGAAATAGTGGCTGACAATTTGTCACTACTCCTACTGCAGAAGATTAAGATACCCAGAAAAACAAATAAGTTGCCTGACAAATCGTCTAAAAGGTAAATTATTTATTGAGACTTTAATCCTCTTTACACAATTTCCTCTTGTTTTCACTTTTAGAGGCCTCAAGGGATTAAAGTCTGCCTCCAAGCAAAGCACTAGCTATTCCCACCTGATTTAGTGCTACAACCTATTATATTTTTATCACAAAGGCTGTCTATTGGCCTTTGGCACACACAACAGTACATCAGGAAGAGCAAGCCGCATAAAAAATTAAACCAAATTTTCAACATAAAAGAGGAAGTTACACAGTTTATTCTTGCAATACCAGTAATGGCCTTGGAAGAAAGAGATAACACAAAGATGATAAAAACTAATATACAGCTATATCTAGCGGTAAAAAACCCGAGACTCAGCAAACCTATGTAAGTATCTAGCCAAGCTTACCACCAGTACTTATGAAATAAGATGCATAATCATTAACCAGTCTAACAGAGCAGTTTAAGTACTACTTCAACTAAAACTCTACCCATCACATCAACACAGGCATCAAACATTACCATCTGTTACATACCTAATTTTCCCCTGCTCTGTTAGATCACCATCACTATGTAATATTGTTGTTAGCAACCTCAAAGTAGAAGTTCCTGACTTGCTGTGGTTGTTCTTCATTCCTAGCAACCACCGAACCATCATCTTGATGGCCTGAATCTACAAAAGAAAGAAAAGTTGATAGGCAGAAGTCAAATCACACAACGAGCTCATTTATTTTAATAATCTTTATCATAATTTAATCACATGCTATTTGCCCAAATGCTTTTTGATGCTACGAACGTAAACCTGTCAAGGCTGCAAAACATCACTTGAATACTGAAAGATATACTAGACATACTCTCACTAGAAAGCAACATTTTACTGAAAGTCTCACACACTTATTACAGCAAATAAAAATCATACAACAGTTAACGTTTGAACTGTTCATTTTACTAAGCAATCATATTTTGTACTGTGAAAACCTATTATCTTAATTGAGCTTACGTCCATTAGACACCGTGGAACAGGGAAAACAGTCTATACTTACTAAGAAAATGTTACTGGATCAAGAAGCAGAAGGCATTTGCATCATCCCATATTAGCATAATTCCTGTACTTAATCCCCATATGTTCTTATTTATATATGAAAGAGTTTAAGACATGTAAATTAAAAAAAAAACATTTCATGGACTGTTACGAGTATCAAACTGCATTAAGATAACTTGTTCTAGAAAAGAATTTTTCTTTCATGGCTATTTAAAGAAAAGTCTCAAAGCATATTACTTAGGATAACTTGTCTCTTGCCAATGGAAACATCAAGTGTTTTGCGGCAACTAAAAGTATGAAGAACCCAGCTGCTATCAAGACTCACTGAATAATTTCATATTTATTTAGTGAAAATAAAGCATGAATTTTGAGACTAGTTTGGTTTTGTATTCGAATCGCTTTGTCCTTTCATTTTCCTTCCATATGACAGCACAGACAATAAAGAAAGAGGACTACCCTCCTACAACAAAATGAAAATGCTAATCACATAGGCAGCCTTGGGAAGAAGGAAAATAAACCAAAACCAAGCTTATGAAAATCTAAGATATTTATTGTAAACACTAACTTCAAATTTTCTCCTTGATGGGAAATGCAGTTCTAATGGCTTTTATATAAACATTCACTATATCACCAAATTAAATTCATCATACAGTTGATCTATTCCATGTAACAAACTGACCACAATAGTCCCTTCAGATCTAAGTTCTGTGATTGCCATGTATATCAGAGTTTATTTCTTTTAGTACCATGGTCCATTTACTCCACCTCTAGAACTGCGATTTTGTTGGGTAACACCAGCAAGAAGTAGGATGTCTGTCACTCCAGATCTCAAAATGCAAATAGTGTTTGTGGAACAGAAATGAAATTGTCTTGCCCTAGCATTCGAAGAGTCTTCCACTGAAACACTTCCAAGTATCCACCAGAAGATTTTAATCGCAATAAAACCAATGCAACAATAGCAATAAAACAAATGTAGTAATAGTAGTAATAGTAATAGCAGCTTCTGTCAGCTTACCAATTAAAGTTTCCTCAAGCCTTAACCAGTACCTGTAGCCATTAGTGCCTCCCATTTGTTGGGAGGATGGAAATACGCCAATTCTCTTTGTTCTAGGAGCCTAGAATCCTCCTCCCTCTGAGATTAAAAATTATTATACATGAGATTAAAGTATGAAGTCAAAATACAATATGGGTCAGAACCATATGGAGGGCCACGAAAAACTGCTTTATACTCAGCAGCACAACATGAACAACATGTACTTGAAGTGCAAGCACAAGCGACAAATTACCATTTCTTAGAGAATAACATGACAGCTCTTTGATTTCTTATGAGAAAACTGCAGCTGACTAGTGGCTTTACATAAACTGTCAGAAGTATTAATTTTTAATATTAAAATTAACAATTAAATATAATCAACAGGTAGTTATAACACTTTGATCTAGAGGTTGTCATCATCCTTCCACTGTGAAAGTGTAACGGGCTCCCATCCCATGTAGTGATCCTAGAAACACTGTCTTTCTACATGAACATGATGACAACAGTTAGCTCAGGTTTTTACTACTTGAGTTTTCAGAGCCACAAATACTACAGGCTTGTGCAGAAGTGGGAAATGAAATAATGCCCATTTAAAACACAGTTAGAAAAATAGGATGAGAAACATACTGCTGTGTACACTAAAGGAAACATGAAATATCACTGCCTCTACATAAGTCTTAACCCACTGCAGGATACAAAGGAATATTCAGTACTGGTCACTGTCAAGAGTTTACTGCTTTAGAGAAGAAACAAGTGTCAGGTGCAGGAATTCAAGTCTAACTCACAGTAGTTAATCCAATTCATATTTAATACTGTACTGAAACAGTTCTCTACAGATATTTAAGGTTTAGCACCCAAAACTAAGGGTAGCCTATGTCAGTCTACATCTGTTAGGCTGGACAATACTAAAATCTTGTCTTCATCAGTACTTCCCTCTTTCGTACTTAAACTTGCTAGTTTTAAGATCCCCACATTAGATAAGCAATTACTTCACAAAGGGACAAAAAGGCTTTTAAAACCAGAGTGAAGAAAAATAGACTGTCGGAGAGAAATCATTTACAAATTAATGGTGTGGCCTGCAGTATTCATTAAATATAGGCTTCTAAGTGGTAATAAATGCTAATTAAATTTGCTAATTAAAATCAATTTTCACAATAACCTGTTTTCATTTGCCAGTAAATGCTCCGTACACTTTTCAGGCTTGGTTTCAACTTTGAATTGCCTGAAGATTTTCTATAAACCAATTCCCTTCCAAACAGCCAATTGTAAGAAAAGTTTTAGCAACATAAAAGAGCATTTTAGAGAGATATAACAGCTTCATGAATCTTTAAAAAATAAAAACAATATTTACTGCTTCAAGTTACACATATAATCACTGAAGTGAAATCATGCCTATTTTAAACTAGCAGTTCATGAAATCAAAACAAACATGCATTCTTTCAACAGTTCTTGAAGTGTACGGTGTAACTATGGAGTTGCACAAATACAAAAAAATATCCTTGCTGTAGTCAAACCAACAAAAAGCTAACAAACTCCAAACACAACTGAGCACTTCCAGTAAGAGTTCTGTACCAAGCTGGAAATAAAAATACTTGTTAAACCAGCACAGAATAAGGTATACTATAGTGTAACTTAACAGAGAAGACAATGAACTTTTGAATAAAGTTACTCTGATTATTTAAAAAGGCATTGGAAATTAAATGTCTGCTACACAACTTGGAAACAGCATGCTATGAAGTACATGCATCTCACCAATTCTGAAAGAAAATGCAAAAGTACAGTCTAACCCTGTTCTGAAGAAAGGGCATTTAAAACGCAAACACAGACATAGGGTACACTTCCTACAGTGTAAATCTAATTCTCATTGAGTGAAAAATTAAGTAAGAATATCTATTACCACGTCCAGAAAACGTAATAATAAACTTACTCCAAAACCCAATAAGCTTGAGGTGACATTTTAAAGCAAAAAAACCCAACAAGATCCCCACCATTTTAAAGCTGGGTTTATTGTTTGTTTTTTTGGTTTTGTCCCCCCCCCCCCCCGCCAACTTGTTGTTTCTCTGCTACACGTTGTACACAGAGCAAAGGCAATTTAACGTATTTTTTCATTTGAAGAAACTGACAAACCCAAACCCAATTTTTACTTTATTCCAAACAGCACTGAAAGTTTCTTGGAATGTCCTAAAAATTCAAGAGAAAAAGGAAGATTTTAAACAGTCTCCATGGTATTTAACTCCTATGTGAAACAGAAGGAAAGTATATTTGTATATTAACTGTGACAATATCCGAAATATTGCTGCACACCAAACCAACACTTACAAACAGGCTATAATAAAAAAAATCAATAAAGCATACATGTAAATTTATTTAGGAAAGCAAAAAAAGTACATGCTCCCAAAAGTAAATTCTTCTGACAATCCAAAATGCGTTCTGGTAAGATACTCCATCTAAAAATAGTTATTTCTCTTTTACTTTTAGAAAGGTGACAAGCAGAGAAAAGCAGTTGACAGCTTTAAGAATACAAAATTCTTTTAAGAATTATTATTGCGTAACAATACTATTATTACACAATAATAGCAAAATATAGTAAGTGCTACTTACTTTAACAAGTGTTTCAGGAGACACTTCTTCATCTGGGACCCAAAGTTTTGTTGTCTTTTTCCCCGGAAGCTAAAATAAATGTCACATTTTGTTACACTGACATGACTTTTCAGTAAAACCTGATGCAACCTCTTCTTTCCTGTTCGCTTCTGAAATCAGTACTGCAGCACCCACTGGTTTGCTATATGCCTTCTGTCTTTTATAGAAGCAACGATTATGGGAGTGAGATACTGTTCGTACCTCACAATTCAAGTATCAGCAAATTTGGCAGCAGTAGAAGGGGTTTTACTGTTGTTACCTGAAAACTGTTGCTTTGAGTGGAATAGCCATTGCTTTCAAATTAATTTCCAGTTTCCATATCTAGCAGATTGGAACTTCTAGAGCATAGTTTTAGACAGTAAATCTTTCCCTAAACAATGGCTGACAATGCACAAGTACTTTTTTTCACTTTATAACCACTATGAATACAGAAGTAGTAGAAAAATTAAAATTCACAATTAGACAGCATATTTCAGTTTCAAACACATTATAATTCCTAAAAGAAAATAAATTACAACTTTCTTGCTCAAGGCAAGGGACTAAGTGACTGAAGTCATTACCAATTTTCCTCATTTTTAACAAAAGGCAAACCATGAGTGATTAAATGCTGTGCTACATAGTTTGTCACTTTTGTAAGGACTATAAAATTAGTACTACCTCCTTTCTTGTACTTTTCAGTTCAGTCAAACAGTACACATGGACATCTACCACCATATCCAAATGTAGAAATCAACAAGCCAAAAATTTTCATTAGTATTTTTTGAGTATCACACCATAGGAGAAGCAAAATCTTAATAAGAGGTTTTAAAAATACTTACCCTATCATTCATTAGCAAATCTTTAACAATGAAAGTGGCAACCAAAGATTTCAAAGGGGCAGCAAACTGATCAGGTGCTAGCATGGCTATGTGGCCAATAGTAACCAACGGTGTGATGAGATGCTCAAAATTGCTCGGATCCAGACTTTTGTGCAGTGGCTAGAATAAAGGCAACTGTAATCAGTAATATTCAGTAATCAGTAATATTCAAGTATTACTGATACAATCTGTGTCTTATTGAGGAGAGGGGGATTGAAGTTCTGTACTAAGTTGTCCATGACTATTTAAAAATTGTATTTCTGCAAAATAAAGAACTACTGTTTTGATTTAAAGACACATTCACCAACCCTACAAGTCTCCTACAAATCAAAAGAAAAAAATCACAAAGAAACACAAACTGTTTGTCATATCAGCGTATCTGCATAGTTCAGAAAGTGGCAGCACAAGCAGGGCCATTTAGTAAACAATGTATTTTCTTGTTGAAAAGAAATGCTACATCTAAGATCACAACTTCAGCAAAGGACTATGATTCAGCCTTCAAGATACACAGCTAAGGGCACTAATTAAAAAGTATATTTGTAGTCATAACTTTAAAATCTATTTAAATAGTCTCTACCATAATTCAGTTTTCCTTCATTTCTATAACCATTTAAATACTTTGGGCCAGTCCCAACAAGGATAAGGAATGGTGTATGGCTCCTTTCCCCATAAGGAGTTCATGGTTGTAGCAGAAAGTTCAAAACTTTTACTCTATCACCTGTTAAAATACATAACCCTAAACATGATGGATCATAGGATACAAACCCCCCCCTCCACTACCATTATTTCAGGCCAAACTAAAGAGAACAAAAGGAAAAGGGAAAAACATCTTTTGTAAGTTTGATAAAACCTGCCATATAAATTACTACTACCTCCCTTACATTTTCAATATAAAAGATTTAGAAAAACTAACAAACATTTTAATTTTACCTCAAATATCTGCGCAAACTGTGTTTCTTTGCTGGAAAATATCGCATGGATGCAATGAATAGCATACTTGGCTTGACGAGGGGGTCCCTTTTTAGCTTTATGATGTAGCACTGGAAGCAAAGCTCTTAAAAAAAAACCAAAAAACACCTTTTCACAAATCTAAAATCTTCAAAATACCAAACCAGCAAAAAAGTACAGGTACACATACAAAGAACGTAACACCTCTGCAAAAGTACTAGTTGTCCTGGTTTTGGCAATTTCTCCAAAGAAAGAAATGGCCTGCAAGTAAAAGCCCCTAGCTTTTGTTGATAAAATATCATGTACCAGACAAAATGTTTTCTCTGCATAAGTAATTAAATGTTCTTTTGGAAATATTCTTGTCTATACCTCCCCATTAAGTTGCAAAGAATAGTTTTACATTGCTGCATATTTAATTAAGGGGAAGAAAAGAAAAAAAAAACACAACACAACACCCCATACGTAACTCTGAAGGGCAACAATAAAAATTATAGTAGTGCCAGCGACGTATCAGCTGTTCTCTACTTTGGATACATTCATTTCACTTCCATTGTTCAAAAAGCACCACATTTTAAAGTCATTCTCAATCTTTTTCCTGTTTTACCTTAAGTAATACTTTCTTCCAAAAGAATGCAGGATAATGCTATAGCATGCAAAGGGAAGAAAGAACTTCCAAAAACACACAGAGAACACCGCTGAAAGTAAGATATAAAACTTACGATCTTATATGAGGAAAATCTTCCTCAATTTTACTTCCTGTGTTTTTGAAAATTTGTAATGCAGCTTCTGCCACCTTTTCATCATCCATTTTCAAGCAAGCCAGGAGAGATTCAAAAGTTTCAGCTGAATGAAATGAGATAGGGTGCGTAAATGAAAGTACCTGCCAAAATGAGATGAAAGCCATGTTAACATTTTTTAAAGGTCCACTTACATAGAACATTCCATCATGAGTAATTTTCCACTGCCACACTGCAATATTTATCATACTTTGCCTGGTTTTGTCACATGATCCACACTTCTCTTTTCCTGACTTTTTCTGGTACCTCCTAAATACATCTCTGTCTTTATACACGATCTCATCAGTTTTAAGTCAATTCTTCAGTCTCAATTTCTTCTCCTGCTATTGTGAACATGCACTTGTCAGTGGCTATATCTACACTAGCCAAGTACTGGCTTACAATCAGATCTTAAAAGAAACAACTGATACTAAGGAAGCAATATTCACAATTCAGGGGTTTTACTTCAGAGCATTTCTAGACAGACTTGAACCCACTTTAGCCATTGTAGCACAACATCTGCTTCTGATGCCCATCTCAGTTTTGTTTCTCTAAAAAGAATACAGCTTCTGTGCCCCCAGACTTCATGCCTGTTTGCCAAGTGGAATAACTGGTTGCACTCTGAATTGAAGTTCCTATCTCCAAAATAGTAATATAGACATACCCAGTAGGGTCTCTAGTCCCTCAAGCTTTATACAGCATCCCATCAGATCTTGTACCTCTCCTTCAGATTCTTGGACTCTGTTTTCAAGCATGACAGTCCTCCCATGTTTTAAAAAAATAAACCTCTTTTGATCCCCCTTTAAAGTTTGCCCTTTCTACATTTGTAAATGGCTGTTGATTACTAACCTCTTTCCATACCATATTCTGACCCAAGGTAAAGAAATGATCCTCAAAATCTAGGAACTTCTTCACACTCAGTTTTCTATTTTCCTCCCCACTTCATTGTATGACATTCCCTTTTCTGGACTCCTACATTTGTCCTTTCAGGATTCTTCTCATGATGTACAGACCACTTTCCTCAGGGCAATCTTACTCCTTTCCCTTAAAAGCATCATGCCAGTTCATATGAACATTTAAGTACTGACCTGGGAGCCTTTTTTTCAAATATACAGCCCTTTGTGACATGATTCATTCTTACTCAGATCAATTTTTGTGCTACCGGCTTTTTGTACTTTTATCTAAACATGCACACCTGGTTAGAGGTCACATGCTCTCAGATGGATCTACCAGGCCCTTAGCTGATCTAAGATATTCTGAAAACTTAAGTATGGGAGTTCTTTAGATTTTGAGGCCTCTGAAGTCAACCTACACCTGGTCCGCTCTCAATACAAACATGTAACTGAAGTGGTACTACAGTGTAAGTACATTTCTGTTCAAATACAGGCAAATCTGACTACATAGTACTCTTAGCCTAAAGTCTTTGATAGACACTAAGTGAGGCAAAAAGCCCTGTGTAATGGCATCTCAAGTTTCATGCATATAACAGTATTTGTAAGTAACAGTGATCAGCCCTTCTCTTTCCTCCTAGCAAAAAGGGGGTACAGAGTAAGAAATTCGGTACGCTGTCCACACAAGTGCATCTTTATGGGGTTTGCTCTGTTAACTGAGGCTCCAAGACTATACAGAGTTGAAATAAGTAAGACACAAATTTATGAGGAACTACTAGGAACCACAGTATGATGCTTGCAAGCGCAGTTCCAAAACTATTATAACTATATTCAAAAGCAACTAAATTCACACTGTAATAATAAAACTTCTAAATTCTTTATAAGATAACTTATGTGCCATGTAAAATGAGCACAGAGAACAAAACCCAAGCCAGTGTTTTTTCAGACAGCCACACATGCTTATGGCTAAAGATAACCAGTGCAAATTAAAAGTTTATTTTAACAAAGTTGCTTCAGAAAGTTTTATGCGCTCACTGACCACAAGGAGTATACTTGCCTTAAGCAATTCAAGACCTGCCCTGATTGCCTGGTCAGTAGGTACACCCTCCTCTTCATCATCAGCTGTTCCATCTATAGACTTGTTTACTTGCTTGATAAGGGCACTGAAGAGGAAAACAAAGTACGGCCTTGTATTTACTGCAATCTGCTCTGTATGACAGTTTTCATAAGATATAAACTTACTAATGGAATTTATTAAAAATTTTAAACATAAGCTTGTTATAAAACAAATGTCAACTACATACATAACTGGTTACCCTCATCTCCTATCTAATTCAAAGTTTATGAAGCATTAAGTTAAAAAACATTTATCCATCATGAATAAGATGAAAGAACCATAAACAAATCACTCCAGAAGGATGACCAAAATAAGAAAACAATTTGAGCAATACAATCAACAAATACAGGTAAGAATTATGGTGAGGCTACTAGCTGCTACGGATTCTTAAAAATTGATGGAAAACAACTGTTTACAATGTTTAGTATACAATCCAGAGGAAAAAAAACCCAAGCCATTAAATAGCTTTACTAAGAGTTGATGAAATATTTAAAAGACCTATTTTCTGCAAATTTCACCTTGACAGTAACGCTTCATTTTCTCCTTACACTGTACCCTAGGAAATGATTATAGAAATGATCCCATTAGTGTGTGGTGTAGGCAGCTTCCATATCATAAACTAAACACTATTCAGAATATTCTTCCATTAGATCCTGTAAATAATATTTATATCAAAAAAAAAAAAAAAATCTCCAAACCAAACAGCCTCAAATGAAAACCAAAAAGCCCCAAATGAAAATAAATAAGAAAACCCCAACTGGTAGCAAACCAAGGGCAAGGTCTCTTAGCCTGACTTCACACATTTCACTTTTTTTCCTGCCCTTAATTGGACAAAAATAACCACATTATAAAGTCAAAACAGAAGCCAATAAATAAATAAACAAACAACCCCCCCCCATCAAAACCTAAACAAAAAATAACAAAAAATCCCCAAACCCAATGACTTTGAAACAAAGTGGGAGTTTAGTGAAATTTTACTAAGATGCAAGAAAACCACTTCTGTGACAAAACTGAAAATACGTACTTTTTACTACTTTTTTATCCCTTGTATACTGTAAGGAAGTCAGTAGGTAGACAACTTAGTGCCACATGTGAATCTTACTTAAAATATACACATTATATTACTTCTGTGCATGTGAAAAATCTATTTTCAAATTCAAATTAAAAATCCAGCTACACATTGCACTTGATCCAAGACCAGTAACAGATTAAATAAAATCTCAATGGCTCCACTGCATTACATTCACGACAGGCAGAAAATGAAAAACTCAAGTACTTAAGAGTCAAGTACTATAGTTGGAATTAACAGATAAGAATTTTCCAAGTATTTAGAACTACCTGTCTCTAAATAAGGTACTACTGCATATCTCAAACTACAGCTGTTAAATAATTCTTTCAGCAATTACATTTTTCCCCTCCCATAACTTAACTGGCTTACTTTTCTTTAAAGTCTTTGATGCCTGATCACCACAACCATTACTTCCTCAGTTAAATTACTGGCTAGATCACACTATGAGCTAATATTCTGCGTGGAAAACCTCACTGAAGAGTCATGAACAGAAATTTTTTTTAAAATCAGTCAATGAGTCACAAACCAAACTTCACCCATCAGCAACAGATACATTTTTACTGACAGGGTGTCATGGCTGTGCGGAATGACAACTCAATTAATTGTTTCTGTGGCTACATTCTGAATCAGCATGTTCCCCTAAGCCAGGGGAAAGAGAAGAAAATACTTCAGGTTACCAGATCTTAAACTGTACCTTCCAAACAGTTAAAGCTTATGCTTAAAGGTGAAATAACAAGCCCTGATTTCAAACCCTGCAATCTACAGCCAACACACACACAAAAATACCTGATGGATTCAGTATCAATGTGCACAGGAGCAATTCTCTCAAGAAGAAACTTTATCATTTCCAGGAAAGGATTTGTTGGTTGTTTTGGATTGCCCAGCTTCTTTGTTATCTCCCTCTGCAATATAGGTTTCAGTTAAACTTATAATCAATTCAGTTCCAAAAACATTAACAAATTTAAAGAGCAATTCTCACCACACATCCTTCAGCCTGTTTGCAGGAACATGTTGGGCTAACAAGCATTTCTAACTGACTTCTTATTTTTTCATCATCTTCTAGAACTTGTGTGAACTTTTTCATGAAATCCTGAGCTTTCCCCGGATCAGGAAGGTTTCCTTTAAATAAGCAAAAGAAAGCACTACTTATTTTAAGAAGTATCAAGACTGTAAATTACACCAAGTTCGAAATGTTACACCAAGAAAGTTTCTATGTGTGCTGAAGTTAACAAAAGGGGGGAGAAGAAGGGTAAACAACCAAACGCCACAAAATAAACAAAAGACCCAAACCACAAAACACTAACTTATGCTGATATATCTATGAAGACACCAATTTCTAAAAACTGGTATACCCACAGACCTCCCAATGCTATTTCCTTTCCTTGGCCTTCACACTCATTTTGCAGCAAGCTTAGTTGTTCCTGTTAATAACATTAACAGCTGAAGTTAACCTCAGAAGCAAAGTCTATAACTCTACAGAAAAATATACTCTGCATATAGCTCACCTGATATGACAGGTGCAGAATAACATTAAAAGGGTATTTTTTGCTAAATTACTCCTCCACTAAATGTAAGCTGTACAACAGCTTAGAATATTTAAAATAAATAATAAAAAAAGCTTTTAAAATGCATTTCTTAAACTACATATTAACATTAGCATTAAGCAAAGTTGGCGCAGAAAATAGCACAGGACTACAGAAAGCCAACTGTATCCTGGGCTGCATCAAAAGGACCATGATCAGCAGGTCAACGGAGGTGAGCCTGCCCTTGTGAGATCTCACTTGGAGTACTGTGTGCAGTTCTGGTGTCCTCAACATAAAAAGGACATGGAACTGTCGGAACAAGTCCAGAAGAGGGCCACGAGGATGATCAGGGGACTGGAGCGCCTCCCGTATGAAGACGGGCTGAGAAAGATGGGGCTGTTCATCCTGGAGAAGAGAAGGCTGCATGGAGACCTCATAGCAGCCTTCCAGTATCTGAAGGGGGCCTAT
>JAOEHY010047337.1:14972-33921 GCA_025447955.1 Psilopsiagon aurifrons
CCTGCCCATGGAAGGGGGGCTGGAACTAGATGATCTTAAGGTCCTTTCCAACCCTAACTATTCTATGATTCTATGATAGTCAGCTCAAAACAAGTTCTACTGAGTATTTCTTTCATTTGTTTGGGTTTTTTTAATGTGAGCCAGAATTAAAAGAACCAGCAAAATTACAAACTGAACCACTTTAATATTATAAAACAAAAGGAAAAAAGGATTTGGAACATGGCCAACCAGGTACTAAGATTCAGTTTTTCCTCAAATTTTTACAATAATTTGCATAGCCTTAAGTGGTCTCAGCTTCTGTTAGAGCAGTTGGCTTTTTTTTTTTTTAATAAAGGTTGATTTAAAAACAAAGTTTCAGCACTATAAACCAAGTTTTTCTTCTTCATACGGGTGTTAATGCAATCGGCATGGCGGTCTAGGGGGAACAAGACATGTTCCTTTGGGGTTGATGATTTTTTCTTTGCTGGGAATTCAGGTTACATAAAAGTTCTTCAGTTTCCAAAGAGTCTCCCCTGCTACTGAACCCCAAATTTTTTTGTGCTCTCCCAACAGCACTTTCAATGTCAACACCTCAAAGATAGATAAGTTAGTAGATATTTTAGTAGATTAGTTAACATCAGTTAATATATATATTCTATTATAAATGGTAAAGCAGACACTATCACACTAGGATCTGGATTTTTAATTAGTCCACAACAGATACAGCCAAAATGTCACGTGATAAGCTTAATGAGTGAAGACTTTACAGTAAGGAAGTAATTCTGCTTACCATTGTCTTAATTCTTTAAAGCATATTGTTACACCAACTTTATCATGACTTGTCGTATTTATCTGTTAGAGAACTTTCTAATAAGCTTACTTCAAATGGTATTTAAAGCAAGAATGCAATATAGTTAAACTGTAACTTTAAAACTGTAAATATTTTAACTTACTTGTTATAACCATCACTTTTGAGAATATAGCTTTACTGCTGGCATCTGTCTGTAAGACAAACGAAAAGTAGATTAAGTAAAAATTCTACATTATATATTTCCATTTGGATACTGAGTGAGCAAAATACCACAATGCATTATCATCAAGTCAGCACCCATTCTGCTAATACATCAGTGTGTTAGAAATCAGAACCACGACGGCAAAGTTAATGCCAGACAGTTACAGGGAGTAAAAGCTAGGTCACACCTACAGTATCATTGTCTCAGATAATTACGTAAAATATTTTTATTACTTTTCAATCTACTATGTAACTTTTGAACAGCACAAATGTGTTCTTCCTATAATTGTTTTCCATCTAATCCCTCTTTGGTTTTTAAATGTAAAATGGACAGCAAGCATTAAATTCACTTTGTCTTCTTGTTCAGGTATTGATTCTAAGCAGTCTTGGTAGCAAGCCCCAACTTACTGTAAAGAACAGAGCAAGTCAATAATAAGACATCTTCCACCCCTGTTTAGCTGAACAGGGAAGGCAGTAATTGTGAAAGTAACAATCACAAAGCATAACAACAAAACAAATGACAACATAACTGCGTTTCAAGATATGAGAATGCTTAGATTTCAGTGAAAATATTACTGACATTAAGTCATCCAACAGCATCTTACAAGCAAAATAACTTATGCAGAACAGCTTCTTAATTTAATTAGTTTCCTTTTGTCAGTAATTCTTCTGGTACAGGATTTCAAATTCCACATGCAAAGTCTACCTTAAGAGTGAGCTAGTTCTGGCACTGAAAAAATGGAAGATGAAAAACATACTACTGAAGGCAGACAAACTACTTCCCAGGGCACACTGACCCCACTTTTAGCTGTAATCCACAGTACTCTACAGACTAAGAAGCTTTACTGAATTGCACTGAAGTTTGAAATATTAAGAAATTATCAGTAAAAATGCGAATGGGAATCCTTAATTGTACTCTGAAGATAAACACCCAAATCATCTTCAGAAAAGTGTTCCAAAATGGACAGAATAATTAAAAAACATTGAAATTTTTCACTGCTGAATAATAAGTGTTGTTCAACAACTGGGGAATCTTCATAACTAAAATGAAAATTGGAACCTGAAAGAAGATTCAAACTTCCAGCAATATTGCCAGAAGCATATAGACCCATCAGCTTCCAAACCATAAAGGAAGCTGCTCTTTTGCCAACTGACTTTTGAGAGATCAGCTTCAGTGTCATGAGGTCCGCAAAACTCCATAAATGCATGTAAATAGTATCAATTAAGGGCTACAACTATCAAATTATATTCTTCTGGGAAAGATTTAAATAGGAAAACTATCACAGTATTAGCTTTCACTGAAGAATATTTAAAAAGACACACAGAAGCGCCCATTTCATAGAATGGTTTGGGTTGGGAGGGACCTTAAAGATCACCCTGTTCCAATCCCCTGCCATTGGCACAGACACCTCCCACTAGACCAGGTTCTTCAACTTTTCATAGAAAATTTCTGTTCTCTAGAATGGAATTCACTAGATACTATAAAAGAAAACAGGATTTTGAGTTCTAACATATTTGCACAGGTTTTTTGTCATTAAGGATATTAAGTAGAAAATTTGTGGAAAACAGCAATGTTTGAGAAGAGAGGCAAACTACCTGAATATAACAAAAAATATAGCATGAGATTAAGACATGCAATGCTTTTAGTGAATGATCTTCATCTCGTGACGTGGACATTTCACATGCAAATCTAGCCATTAAGTATTTCTGCAGAACTTTCCATCACTTTTTAGTGTTGGAAGAATGCTGCAAATGCCATAGCTGAATAGGTATGTCCAGCCAAGAAATGAAGGCAAAAAACCCCAACCAAGAACCCCCCAAACCAGCAAAGCAGAAATAAAAACTGGTTTACAGGATTTAAGTAATTAAATCAACTGATACAGACTCTCCGTATTTACACCTCTTACAATTCAAAAGAAAAATATCAGAACTGCACTGTGAAGTTTCTTTGTTTCTGACTGGTCTGGCCTTCCAATACGGGCTATGTCTTCAAGTACTGGCCAAAGCTCCCATTAAAACAAACCTAAAGTTAAGCAAACTACTAACCATCAAATGAAGTAACCTGAATCCAAAG
Source organism: Psilopsiagon aurifrons (assembly GCA_025447955.1). Lineage (NCBI taxonomy): Eukaryota > Metazoa > Chordata > Aves > Psittaciformes > Psittacidae > Psilopsiagon > Psilopsiagon aurifrons. Next base: position 18,038 of record JAOEHY010047337.1, read on the forward strand.
TGTTTTTTAACTTCTAGTAGTATAACTCCACTGAATAAAGACAGACTGAAGAAGATCAAGGAACATTTATTTTTACATGATCTACTGTGGCAGTTTAGCCACATTATCTTGATTCTTGATATGGAAGCATCTGCAGCAAATAAAGCTTATATTCCAATACTGATAAACCAGCATTCACCCACTTTCCTCCTCCCTCTTCACCTCTGAGAGCTCTCACAATGCCTACGCTTGCCACAGTGACAAGATCTACAGAACAAATCAACAATTAAGCTATAATGGTTAAATGAAGAAATCAGACTGAAGTGAAAAAGCACACACAGTAATACCAAGTCATATTCTAAAAGATTACTAGTTCATTTCTGGTTTGTTTCCTGAAAGAAACTGTTTCTACAGGTCTGAATGGCTCCTAGATATTTGTCTTGAGATTATTACCGCCTTGGACTGTATGTCTCTTCAGTTCATGGTTAGAACACACTCTTACAGTCATTTCATTCAATGAATTAAGTATCAATTTGGGGAAAACACACAAAACCATCAAAATACAACAAGCCATACAAGGAGCATCACAAGTAAAAAGTTTGTTAAAAATACCTAAGCATCTACATTAGGTGTAAAGGTAGGGTTTGGGATAACAAAGGGCTGCTGGGCTGACCCGCTAGGGAGGAGGTTAGGGACTGCACTGTGCCTGCCTAAGCTGCTTCCAGTCAGCTCCACAAACAACAAACCAAACCAACACAACTCTAATCAGTGAGAGAAGCCTATGGTGCCACCGAGAAAACATATTTAAGAGAGAAGATGCTGGAGAAAATATAACTCTAAAGGGATTGCGGCTAGTGAAAGAATCCCTGATGGAGCAGGGGATAAGAAATAAGGAGCAGCAGAAGGAAAGGAGCCACCATACCTGATGCCCATCTTCTGTGCTGCCATCACCTCAACGATGTGACTGAGCATAGTGTGCAAGGGGGGGCCTGAACACTGTAAAGCACCTGTTTCCCTTAAGTGTGTGGTTGTTTTTTTTCTCTCAGTACCAGAATAAATAAAAAGTTTGTGTTAATAGACAATAAACTAAGTAAAACTCCCTTACTCAAAACCATTTTGTTACCCATGACAGCATCTCAGACTACCTGAAGCCACCTACATTCTCCAATGCAGTCCTGTTACTCAAAAGAATATTACAACGTAGAGAATTAGCACTTAACAGCAAATGCCAGGATGAAAGCCACATGGACAAATGCAAACTTGTCAACAGCACAACACTAGTCTGAATAAAATGCTAATACTGGCAGTTATCAAAACTTGCACGTTTAATTCCATATTATATTTGATATAACTGAGAATGAACTTTCATTATATCTCCCTGAAAATAAATTTCCTACTGCAAGTGCAGTCTAATGGAATATCAGTTAACTTTCAAAATATTTTCTGTGATTAAAAATAAGCTTCAGATTGGGAAACAAATGGAATTAAAAACCTGTAAGCTAAATTGAACTTACTTTGGGTTGTTTTATTAAGTCAACCAAATCCTTTACTTGATGTCGCAGAAGATTTTGACATTTCCACATTTCATTCAATGCTCTAATAAAAAATAAAATTAAAAAAATTAATTTAAAAAGAGTTGTCAAATCACAAACTCGATAAAGAACACAACTGACCACTCAGAGCCCTTAAACCCTTTTCAACTCTAGGCTCAGAAATATGCTTATCACCTGAACTTTTGTTGCTGTGTGAACAACGGTTAAATGTTTCTTAATGGCATGACATGGGTCATATTAGATTGGAACAAAGCAAGATTTTGAAACAAGTTTCATTTCAGATACTTAACTACACAGCCTTTAAAAGTAGGAAGTAACTGATATCTGGCCCATAAAGAGCTCATTCGTACAAGCATGAAATCACTCTTCTAAAAACATTCCAAGAAGCAGGCTAAAGCAGATGTTTCAGATTTTTATCAAAACAATGTTTTGCTTGCACACAGAAAACAGCTACTAGAAGAATAAATTGTAAAAAGTGGACATGATTAGACTTGCAAGAGATGCATTAGAGATATCTGACAAATTGAAAATTAGCACATTTTCCAGGAAAAATAAGCCATTTAAATAATAAAGTCACAGATTCACTTAAACTTTCGTAAGCCAGAAGTCGTCAGTTCTGTGTGACTAACTGAACATACTGTATCTTTAAAATGAGTATTGATGCACATGAAAATTGTAGAATTCTGAAGTTGAGTGAAATAACAAGTACTGAAAGGAATCCTTTCTGCATTTTTCTTTAGCTTATACTAAAATTTACTAGAACAGTAACTTTTCATTTTTGATATACTAGTCTTAATTTTAATTAGTTACAGTTGTAATATCTTTAGACAGGCAATATGAGAAATGCAGGCTAATAAAAAAATCACTTTCTGTAGCATTTGAATGCTGTAAGGTTTTTTTAAGCCATTCTTTTACACACAAAGCTTTTTCTAGTCTCCCTTATGAGGAAGCAAAAAAAAACCCAAACCAAAACAAACTATATCTGATTTTCAAGTGACTATGTACTAGTAAATGAAATACAAATTTAGAATTACTAAATTCAAAGTGTGAGCATTACATCAGCAATAGTAATCAATTTCATGCATACATATCCATTTTAAGTTGAGGAAAGCACATAACTTAAAGTAAAATGCATATCAAAAGAGGAAAACCAAACAAGTAATCCCTTCCCACTCTTAAGTCATCCTGAGTGTTATTAATTGAGAAGCTGCCAGATAATATCTAGGGCTAGTCAATGCTACTACCTATGCTACCGCTTTTCAGACATAAAAGGACTGACATGCACTTAAGCTATTTATGCTTAAAAGATACCACACCTTGTTGGAAAACACCCTATTAGTTTGGGGGTTTGTTTGTGTTTTATTTTGGGGCTTTGGGTTGTTGTTTTTTTCTCCTCCACAATAATATCTGAAAAACAGATATTGCTACATTCTGTTTTCTGATAGTTCATAAACTACTTTTGTCCACAGGCTTAGGCTACTAGTGACAATTTAGAACTAACTTACAATAATGTTTGCATTAAAAAATGTTTTGCAAGTAGTTAAAAACAGCACGTACTTCACAGCATTTGAATCCAATGTTGCGTAAAGGTAATACAAACATTTCATTCGTTCATTGGTTTCCAAGTTGTGAGGGACCATATACTGAGCAAAGATGCGTTCAACAAGTAACCTGAAAGACAGGATTAAGAAACTTAAACTGTAAAGGAAGAAAACAGGTTGGTTTGCAAAACATTCATTCTGAAGTTCTCAGACCTATCTAGAGGTCAATTATTGCTTATAAAGACATGGTTATTCAAAAACGTAAAGGTCAAGTTACTTAAACTTCTAATACAAATCAGCATAAGCCAAACAAAACTATAACATTACATCTTCTGTAATGATACTGTTAGCAGTAGGCCATTTCAGAGATGACATAATCAAAGTCAGACATATTATTCTAGTCAGGAATCAAAGGATTTTAGAGAAGGTTGTCTCTGAATAATCAGCCCAAAGAGATGTCATCAGTGAATTTCATTACAGGTCAGTATTGAGATAAATTCATGAATTGATGCAAATTAATGGGCCTAAAATAAAGAAATATCATTTTGCCTATATCATACATTATCATGAAGCCTAGAAAGAGAATTCAGATACTCATCAAAAGGAGCTTTCTTCCACCTCTCCCTAGCCCCTTTCCCAAGGGCTAAGTTTATCCCATTTCTTTCACTTCCGCAATAAAAATATAGGTTCATTCACAAGGGAATTATGAAAATTATGTTTAGGCTAGTGGAGAGAAGAAAATTCTTACACACAACTGGAGCAGGTGGTCAAAACCCAAACCCAGCTACATTAAAAAGATCCTGAAGTTTAAGAAAATCGTAAGACTGGATCTGAAGATCCAGACAGTTCTGCACACTTCCATGGTACCACAAAATAATATCTTATTTTGAAGATAACAGATGACTTTTTGGGTCTACAAGTTTCTGAAAGACTTGGATGGGTTTGCAATACCATTTGTATCCAATCACATTGTGAAGGTCAAAGGGTTATTTCCAGCACCACCAAAACTGCCTTGATTAGTCAAGAGGGACTAGCTGCTCATACGTATCTATTTTTCAATACAAACAACCATAGACAAGGCTATAGCTGGTATGACAGAAGCACTGCTTTCAACACAAATCCAGGACGAAGCTTTAATTCATGGCTATTATAGTACAGAAAAACAAACCTTCTGCAAAGGGATATGCCTTAACTGTTGTCACTACATTTATTAGCCTTAGCTTTAGATCATATAACAACATGCAAATCTAAAGCAAGACTGTCAAAGCAATTTCAATCACTGCATTTTAGCATAAAAATTAGCAAGCTACTTAACTATATACAAAAATCTCCTTTACTCAAGCAATGAAATACAGCTCTAAGTATTGAAATACCCTGACCTATCTCACCCTTTAGAATAACTTCAGTCGTTTAAGGTAAAAAAGAAGACGAAAACAACACAAGACAACATTTGGCTGCAACCATGTAAGATTACACTACGCACTGAAATAAAACATACATTATCAAGTATCCTGTTTGTCAGCACTTAAGCACAAAGGAAAAACAAATCTGAATAGTAAGTTACACACTTATCAACAGAATCATCTAGCTCATGACTGACTTACCGGTCATCAATACTGTTTTGATAATATATATGCAGAAGTTTATCTTTGATCCATGATATTTGTTTTGCAGCTTCTTTTCCTGCTTCTGATTGTAATGAATACTTCTTGTATATCTGTGCAAGTCCCATCATAGCTTCCTTCCTCACTCTCCACTTGAGAAAAAGAAACAGCACACAGTTTAGCAGTTCAAAACTCAGACTGCAGAATTTCCTGATAGGTATTACCTATTCTACACCAAAATAATCTCATTTACAAATCATTAAACTGAGTTCTAAGTGCAACACTTTCTCAACAGGACATATATGTATCGCATTAAATCTACTATGCTAAACCTTTCAACATTGGTAATTACTGTGCAAGTATCTTGAATTCAGAATTGTTACAAATTCAAGCCAACGCCCTTTCTCACAGGCTATACTGAGTATTTGTGATTGCATTACCACTGCAACAGCAAAAAGCAGGACAGCAGATGAAAAAAACAGGTAATAACGTTACTTTTAAAGGTTTGCCACCAGGAGCTTGAACATAAGTAGCAAACCCTCAAAAATTTTACCGAGTGACCAAACATAGTTAAACTAAATTTCAAGACTACTCAAGTTTGAAAGCTACCACACTCATTTGCAGTTTCACAGTGATCAAATTAAAGGAAGGTAGAGTAGCTAGCTCTGACAGGGAAACATTTTTCATTAGTAATTTACAATATATTTTGAAACCTGCTTGTGAAATTTGTTAAGAAAAATGTTAAAATGTTTTATAAGGATTTCATTTTATTAAAAAAAAACAACTAGAACTATACAACTGGAACAGTAGTTTTGCGCTTTAGCCTGTTTTTTTATAACATACTATCGTGAATAAAAATGTAGCACAGTGAAAAATGAGGCATTCAAGTAACAGTCAAAAGATGCCTCATTAAATAGACCGCTTCAAAATTTTTTGCATAATATTGGTTTTAATTCATTATTTTCAAATTAGTTCAGCATTTTTAGAATTGCTGGTTTTTAAAAAGCTGAATTACAGTCTAGAAATATAACACAATATCCACGATTAGGACTACTTATGTCTTACCCGCTTGTCCAGTGTTCGTTCTCTGACAAAATTAAGTAGATGATCATTGACAAGCAAAAGATCCTTTTTAGCAGCAGTAACTATGGAGACTATAACATCATGTCTTATGGCCTCTTCAGGGTCATGTGACCTTACTTTAAGATATTCTGGGGGGGGGAAAAAAGTAATCAAGTACACAATTTTAGCTACTTTTCTTACGCTAGATAGCAACCAACTGACAGAAGCAGAAATCATGATTTTCTGCTGGTCTGAGCACTGACAGTAAGAAACCAATAATTTCCTCTAAGAGAAATACCAGTAAAACATTATATTAGAATATCAATTTTTTGTATTTCTAGCATTACAGAAATAAGAGTTCTGGCATTACATTTTTCTTTAATTTTTATTATTTCTTATAGTAATTAGGCTATGTGTACATTATTGACTATAACAGTCAAACAGAATTGGATCTGTAAAGTACAACAGACAGTGCTGAAAGCTTGATAACCACACGGCATACATTTTGAAGTCTTTAGGCTAGAGACTACTCTTTTCCTGCATACTCCATCTCTTTTGGCTGCTGAAGCACATTAGCTGCACTCCTGACCACAACTTCTATGCTATTCACAAGGAATCTAGTTCACATACTCCAGGAACACTCCACATTATGAGCTGCGTAAGCATTGTAAACAGGGACAAATCAAGAGATATATTTAAAAAGCATGCTCTTTGACCAAGCTATAATGCCTACTAGACATGTTTTACTTGATTTATCTTAAAACTATTTTTCTAGATTATTTTTGTCCACCGCTACTTATTTGGTAGCACCAATAATCTTATACTATCCATATTTTAAGATTTCTGCTTAAGTGCCAAAAATGTCGGCGATCGTCCTTTTAGAAAGCTGACAAACAAAATGGCAAAGTTCATGTATCTTTCTGGAAGTACCTATTTTAGGTTACAGAAGCACAATCAGGCAGGAAAACGCACACAAAAGTTAAGATCACTGTACCCAGCACACATCAGTGAAACACTGAGTACCTTAAGAAACATTGGAAATTCAAAGTTTACTCTGAATGCAATAACCAGAGGTTACTGTTCTCTTATTACTGTTCAATGTTCAGTGAAAATTTTCAAGTCTTATCTGAAATACTGGCCATTAACATTTCTGGTAATCAGCACAAGTGTCAAAAGTGCACATCAAGAAATAAAGCTTTGCACTCCTAGAGGTTATGAAATTTGAAATCCAAATACAACTTTTTTTTTAATTACGTGTTCCACAGGGACACATAAAATAAAAGCAAGAGAAGAATTACGACATTGCACAAAACAATTCTGGTCTGAAAGAGCAGTGAGTTAGAGAACTTTTTCAACAATTTGACTTTGACAAGCGCTGTGGGGAGAGAAAGGAGGGGCAAGCAAAATTACATTTCCCAGAGGATACCATTAGAGGGGGCACAAAGTCTTCCAGCAATGTACAAAAAAGAAAAAAAAAATCCTTGAAAATACATTCTGATAATTAAAGAAGAAACATCTTGGGCATTCCCATTCTGGAAAGCCCAGAAATTTCCTTTCAGCTGGCTTAAGAATACCAATAACTACAGGATGACTTCAGCCTGCCTGTATTTGTGTTTTAACTTGACAAATATTCAGCAAGCAGGAGAGCAGTCCCATGCAATAAACAGCCCTTTAAATTCCCTGTTTTGACCAACCAAAGATATTACCTCCAAAAATTATAAGAAGCAGGAGTTTATTGATTGGGGGGAGATACAGTCTCCATATACACTGAGGGGAAAAAACCCAAACCATCCAATTTTCTTTAATTACACTTTTCCATTAAGACATCAGGAAAAACAATTACTAAATGTTTTTATCTACACCAGTTCCTTTCTACAGAGGTCTTGAATTACAGGCTGTATTTTACCTGAAGAAGAAGGAACCAATGGCTGTGATCACAGTTACCAGGCCTGTTTGTCATGCTGTAAACCATGACAGCATAATATTTACACATTTTTGCTTTGTGGAACTGAGGTCTCCGCTCTGCACCCTAATTAATAAATGCTATGACCCTTAGGTTAGCCAGGCTGTCTTTGCCTGATCCCATAGTGTTTACTTTCAACAGCGGTTGGGAATGCAACTGCTCCAAGAGAGAGTGATCTCTTCAGTTAAGTCATTCTCTATTACAACTCCCTCAGCCCAAGAGACAGCACTAAGGCAGGGACTCCGTGACTTAGAACTTGAACCTCCATTACATCCTCCACTACCTCTGATGTTACTTAGGATTACAACTAACCTGCCTGACTTTTCCAGGAGACTTAAAAGTCTATTATAATGTTATAGTAAATCTGGTACCTGTTAAGTCTTTTGCTAGGTCAGGATGGTTCATAAGACAGTGACTTGCAAATTTCACACATTCAAGACGAATAGGTACATGGATATCGTTAAACCTATTTAGAAACAAGACAATGCATTACAACAACAACAACAAAAATACCAATGCTTCTACCAAGGCAATTAGTTTATTTCCACACAATTTTAAATACCTCCAAAAATATTTTTATGCTTCCCATGCAGAGTTACATGCTATAAAACATATGATTTCACAGTATTAAGTAGAATGCCTTTAGCTTAAGAAAAGATTTCTCTACCCATTTATTAATTCATGTTCCAAACATGAACAGAAATATTCTCACCCCGTACACATGAAAAACTCCCAGGCAGATAACAACTATTTATTACAAAGATGTCTGACATTTTAACTGTTTTTTCTGTAATAATCCATATAACTGACCATGAACCACATAACAGCAGCTAAAACTTTTATAAGCTTAATTTGTCCCCTCTTTAAACTGTATGACAGACATCAAACAGGCATCTAGCCTAGTACAAATTTATTCTGAGATGGATCACTTCAACCTCTGTAGTACTTCCTTTTGAAAGAATGAATTAGGTTTGATGCTAGAAAACCAGTATTTTCTCATATTTAATTTTGATGCAAATCATTTTATAACAAAATGATTGACGTAAGAGATTTCTGTAACCCTCATTTTGAAAAATTCAACGCATTTTCAAGCTATCCTCAAAATGCTTGGTTTTAGACAAATTGAAAACTAGATTTTAAAACAATATTGCTTTTGAAATGTTTATCAAAAGAAGAGGTTTTAAGAAATACCTGTTTTAGCAGAAAAGCAGTTACATTTTCAAACTTAACAGATTTTAAGAATGGTTCCTTTAACGACACGGCTATTATAACTTAGTTAAACGCGTGTTATGTGATTCATAACTAGTTGAAAACAGTAATTATGAACAACATAGTCTTCACATTGCTTCATATTATAACAGAGTGAAGCATTTTCCTTTAGGCTCAGTTAGACCTGTGTTTTTTTAATGACACGCAATGTTTTCAATAGTTATACACTTTCAAACAAAAGGCCTTCCCTCAATCAAGTTTCCGTATTTTCAAAAGTAGCAGCTCTTTGAGGACTCTGGTTTTGATGCAGTTGAAGGCTAAATTATAAACGATTGCATCTGTAATAATCTTTAGAATTTATCCTCATTTACTCAAATCAAAAACATTTTCATCATCGTAGCCATCCTTAAGTTTTTCCTTACTACAAGGTCCAGCTGCATTTTCTGGCACAAAACAGCAGAATATTTCAAAATCAAGACTAAGTATGTTTGCAGCACAAATTTAAATACTACATACCTCCTCAAAGACACTCCTACCATTAGAAAATTGAAACCAGTATACAAATACTGTACATAAAAGCCTCAAAATCAGTTGCAGTATCACCTGATACTGCAAATGTCATTTGATGCTGCTCTAGAATTAATCCATTATTGAACAGTTTCACTTGTGAAGAAATAAAATATTCCTTTTGCTTGACAATTGCAATAAAGATAACTGGGGAGAGGAAAAAAGAGAACTAAAAAGGAATGATTTGTAATTGTTTCCTCTGCAGAATCACAGATGCAGAAGATTTATGGAAAATAATCACTTTAGCATTAGCTGTCAGATTTCAGATAAAGCAGCAGGAGGGAACTCACTTAGCTGTATCACTTAAAAAGTTTAATTATACTTCATTGAATGTTTTTTTACTCCTAAGGAAGGGAATTAAACCAACACGTACCTCCCCAGGTAGCACTGCCAAAGTGGTTTGTTTTGAGAAGCCAACTCCGAATCCTTTGCCCCAAACATTTTTGCTAGCAGTTTTACAACCTGCAGGCGCTCTTCATTGTCATTGCTCTAGAAATTGAACACATTTTTTTTTAAATTAAAAAGTGAAAATATAATACTCAAACAACACCATCCCCCCCAAAAAACCCAAATAAAACCCAAAAGCACACAATCAAAAGCCCCAAATCCCCCCAAACAGACAAAAAAAAAAACACAAAACAAACCAAAACAACTCAAACCAATGAGACCTACAACAACAAAATATAAAACAAAAATACCACCAGAATTCCGTTTTGTACAGTTTTTACACCACTATACTTACACACCTCTAGAAATATCAGAAAGCAGAATAATAGACTTTTCTTGTGTAGAAATGTGTATGTCAAGACAAAAACCTTTTGCTATTACTGGGAGAAGACAAAGCAATAACAGCAACTGAAAATTAAAAACAACGCAGAGGAAAAAATGTGGACAAAGCCTAGTGAAAAATCTGAAAAATACACAGGTGCATTCATCTTTTTAACCCTCATTTACAGATTAGTGATTCTGTTAGGAAATTTGATATGCTCCTGTACAAGCTCACACAAATTCAAGCGCAACAGAAAACTCGCAAAACTAAAACTACAATTGTCGGCATTCAGAAAACTGATTTATAGAGAAGATCCAATATGCAAAGGATCTGGTCCTGTATTTAAGCCTGCATCTAAAAATACTGAGTTACACCAGATACCTCCTTTTCATGTTTAAAATTAGCACTAACAGAGATAAAACAAGGCACTTCCTAGTATATTTTCATTCTCACTAGTTTGCATTACACTTATTTAGTACAACACACAGCATTTGAAGCTTAATACATACTTTGGATATATGTACTAATGCTTGTGCAATTAGCATGGACTTGCTGCTCACCAATTCTTTTCTTTTGCTTATTAAAAAGAAAGATAACTGGTTGCAACACTTCTTTGAAAAGGGAGTAGCTAAAATTAGTTTGTAATAACTAGATATTAATCACCTCATTATTTAAGTATTTTTCTAGTAATAAAGACAAGGACTGTTTAAAATATTGTTCTTTTCTACTATTTCTGACATTCTTATTAGTTCAACATCACCTTTTAAATGTAAAAAAGAAATAAGAGCACAATGTAGCTGACAGAGCTCTCTAATACGGCATCACAGCCTTAAAGACCAGCTATTCCTCCTATCTGGTTCAATACCATAAATGGGCTGAAAACTTTGCCATTATGTCCTTTTAGTTCAGCTCCCTAAAAACAGTAAACTCATTTGTAAAATCTTTAAACAGAACAAGACAAGGATGAAGAAACCTTGAACACTGACATATGGCATTACAAAAGACTAATTCTTCCAAATACATGCTAGTATTAACAGCACTGATAGTAAATCCATTACTATTTGACTAATATTTCCAAATAAAATTTTGGCTGACATTACTGAAAGCCATTTTCAACCTCCTTCTCTTAATTAGCAAAAATTTATACTTCTTTTCCTTGATAAGCTTCAGCTTATGTCCTTTGTACTACAAAGTCTTATTCTGTTCCCGCATGGCTAAGAATTTAAATGTTTTTTTACGCCTGTATTAGTCACCATTATTCACATCCCATCAACTCCTATTAAACCAACACAATATTAAACATAAAGCATTTCCCTAGGTAACCAATACAGATCCAGAGCAAGACTCACTAGAAGATGGGGAAAAAGGCAGGCGCAGGGGTCAGTAGCACACTATAAACATTCAACTACTTGATTTCACAGGCAGAAGGGGGGGGGGGATAAAAAGAGATTAAAACAAACAAACAAAAAAAAAAACCAAACAAATCCCAACATGTAACAAATAAAACCCTACCAAAAACCATACTATATCCTTAATGAACTGGCCATAGAAGAATCTTTCACTTATTAGCCAACTACAAGACAACCTACCACATTTCTGGTCCTGCTTGTAAAAAAAAAAAAGAGTATTTATGACTACGGACTAAGAGAATTTGGAACTTTCTAAATTTGTGCCTAAATGCTGGTCTCCTTGAAGCATTCTTATACAAAACTCCTGAAGAAAACGAAAAATCAGCCTGTCCCACTTATTAATACATCACTGCTGCAGCCTCTCAGTAGTATTTTCAGTTTCCCATACGTGCTCCCAACACACAGACAGCTGCTCTTCTGCCTACATATTAGGGTCATTAATAGCAGCTGAAGTTGGTCAGATTGTTACCACTACCAAGTCCAAAAGCACAGGCAACACTGGGGGGGATTTGAGAGTAGAAGCGGACACATGACCTGAAACTTGGCAGGAATTTTAACTACCATATCCAGAAAGAAAGGCAGCTCTACAATAATAGAAGTCAACACTTTATTGATTTTATTCATTACATTATATCATCATAGTCAGATGGTAAAATAAAGATGTAAAACCTGTTATGGTTATTTCCTAAATACTCTATTAATGACCTTTTAATTCACCTGAACATAAAATGGTATTCACTCTCAGCAATACAAATTTCTAAAATTCAAATATGAAATTTGAATGAAGGAATATCAGTTTCTTTTACAAGCTGACCTACACAATACATTCTTACCTTTGTTCTCTCCTGCACCACTAATGCTTCTGTGTCAACACTAGGTCTCTAAACACACCACCTTAAGATACCAACGTCAGACACAAATGACTGACCCTCACAGAAGAGATTATGCTAAATGAATTTCAGTGCATATTCTCCTGCTAAGCCCTCAGATTCCCTTCCAAAATTCAGTTAAAAAATAATTACCACTTAGAAGCGACCATGATTTGACACAGCTCTCCAGCAGTTACAGTTTAACAATACTCCTTTTCTGCCACATCATAGGAGCTTTTTCTTTACAAAAATCTATAACGGTGTGTGGGGTTGACCCCAACCAAAAGTCAAACATCCACCCAGTCTCTCACTCACTCACTCCCCTCTCCTGTGAAGACAGTGGAAGGTGAGAAAATAGAAGGAAGATTAAAATGTTCATGGATCAAGATAGTAAGTTTAATAGATAACAGGCTGCATGCACAAATAAAGCAAAGAGAGGAATTCATTCACTACACCCCACCAGTTCCTAGAAAGCAGGGTCTCAGAGTGTATAGTGCAAACATTACCAGCATAAACATACTCCCCTTCCTCCTCCTTTCCCTGACCTTTTATTGCTGAGCACTTGTCACCTTTCAACCTTCTGCCCTGCCTCAGCCTACTTGTGGTGGAGGAGAAAGCCTTTACCTAGCAAGCATTCTTCAGCAACAGCCAAATCATCAGTGTGACAATAACTCCGTTTTAGTCACAAATATGAAGTACAGTACCATACAGGATATTACAACGAAAATTAACTCCATCCCAGCAAGACCCGAAAGGATAACTACTATGTCCTCTTCTGTTTGTTAGTGACACAACAGCACACACCTGACTGCATTTCAATTCTGTCCAAACATACTAAAAAGATTCTCGTGATACACAGGACAGAAAAAGCACCTAAGGGAGTAAAGCACACAAAAGCTGCACATTTCAGAGAACACCAGTGCTGCCAGTAGCCTTTCATTCTTCAGCCAAGCCAACACATACAATTCTCAGAGCAGTTAAAATCACCGGGCATCCTTACCGAACTGCATGGTCACTGGTTGCACCTAATGGCAAGGTGCTTGAACACTAGGTGGCCACATTGTTTAGATCCAAACCAGTGAATATGTACAACAGTGTTACTGAGGCCCCTATCCTCTCTCACAACCTCTGTGCTAAGTGTTTCTTAATCCCTTTATATATCATCAAAAATTTGGTCACTGACGAGAAAACCTTTGTATTTTTCCCCCCACTCAAAAAGACAATCTTTTATAAGACCCTGATCCCATACATAAAAAACAAGAGGCTTACTGCCACAAAGAGTGTAAAAGAAGCTCAGAGAAATGAAAAGCAAGAAATCTGGATCCTGTCAGGTAATGAGTCACAGACACACAAACGTTTGTTCACGCCCTCGAACTCCTGTCAGCTCAATCAATTGGAAAGCTGCGAAGATGGCTCATCTAGTTGTTGGGAGAAAACCATCACCACTTCATCTTGAAAACATGCCACAAAGAGTTTAAAAGCAAAAAAGTACGACATGATGTGGAAATTCTGGGTCACATACATAAGACAGCTAGTGGAAAAGTTGCTGCATACCAGGAAGAATCAGTTTAGAGCAACAGGATCACTATCAGAGAAATGCCCAGCACTTACATTGTGAGACTGAGTACCCTAAAGTCAGGACGAAATATGAGAACAATCCCTGACAGAACAAGTCAATAATACCAAGACCTTACAGCATCCTCCAAGAACAGGGGAAGGTCCCCAACATCAGAACAATCAAGATCAAGCGCACCTTTTGGTTTTTTTCCCCTCCCCTTCACTTTAACTAAAATTTATGCAAACGAGCACAGCAGCCCCTGCAGTCATGAAACAGGAGGACATCCAACAGACTTGAGATTTCAGTCTGTTCTCAGACAGAAACCAATTAATCAATTAATTGATGAGAATGAGTATTTTGCTTTGGGTAGAAAAAGCATCAGCAAAAATGTTTCCCTCAGTGTAAATGGACTCATTCCATTCAATAAACAGGATTCATCAGTAATCACATGGCTCCAGGACCAGAACATCTATCTCCTTGATGCATCTCAGGTAAAAAGGAAGACGGTCAAAATGAACTAAACTATATTTTTCTTTAAGGGCTCAGTAACAGGAAGTAAATGCTTTGACCACACCACCCAAGTCTTGGAAGGCAGATGCAGCGACTGTGAGAAAGAAGACCTTGGGCCCACTGTAGGAGAGGATCTGGTTCAAGACCATCTTATGAACCTGAACGTGCACAAGTCCATGGGACCTGATGAAATCCATCCACGGGTCCTGAAGGAGCTGCAAATGAAATTGCTAAGCCACTGTCCATCATATTTGAAAAATCATGGCAGTCAGGTGAAGTTCCTAATGACTGGAAACAGAGAAATATAACACCCATTTTCAAGAAAGGGAAAATGGATGAGCCCGGGAACGGCAGAGCAGTCAGCATCACCTCTGTGCCTGACAAAATCTTGGAGCAGATTCTCCTGGAAGGCATGCTGAGGCACATGAAAACCAAGAAGGTGCTTGGTGAAAGCAGCATGGCTTCACTAAGGGGAAATCCTGCCTGACCAATTTGGTGGCTTTCTATGATGGGGCTATGGATCTGATGGACAGGGGCAGAGCAGTTGATGTCATCTACCTGGACTTGTCCAAAGCATTCAGCACTGTCCTACACAACATCCTTGTCTCTAAAGTGGAGAGACATCAATTTGATAGGTGGACCAGTCGGTGAATAAAGAACTGGCTGGATGGCTGCACGCAAAGAGGAGACCAGCAACGAGTGGTGCCCCTCAGGGACCGGTGTTGGGACCGGTCTTGTTCAACATCTTTGTTGGTGACATGGACAGTGGGATTGAGTGTGCCCTCAGCAAGTTTGCCAATGAACAGGAATTAAAGTCTTCAGCTGACTGGCCACCCTGCACGGAGGAACTATCAAATGAGACCCTCCTATACTATGAGCCCTAGGATTCATCTTCCTATTCACCATCAGAGGCCTCACAGGAATCGTCCTAGCAAACTCCTCACTAGACATTGCCCTACATGAGACATACTATGTAGTAGCACACTTCCACTACGTCCTCTCAATAGGCGCCGTATTTGCCATCCTAGCAGGATTCACCCACTGATTCCCTCTATTGACCGGATACACTCTAAACCAAACATGAGCCAAAGCCCACTTCAGAGTCATATTCACAGGGGTAAACCTAACTTTCTTCCCACAACACTCTCTAGGACTAGCAGGCATGCCACGACGATATTCTGACTACCCAGATGCCTACACACTGTGAAATACTGTATCATCCATCGGATCACTAATCTCAATAACAGCTGTAATCATACTAACATTCATCATCTGAGAGGCCTTCGCCTCT
>JAOEHY010047339.1:0-27690 GCA_025447955.1 Psilopsiagon aurifrons
TTCCCAGGCCGCCTGTCCTTGCTTCCACCTTTTATAAGCCTCTTTTTTCCTTCGAATTTTCCTCAGCAGCTCCTTATTCATCCAAGGGGGTCTCCTGACTCTCCCGAAGCACTTCCTTCTAATAGGGATGTATCGCTCCTGAGCTTGCAGCAGGTGATCCTTGAATATCAACAAACAGTTTTGCACCCCGCTGCCCTCTAGGGCTATATCCCATGGAATCTTACTGAACAGGGTCCTGAAGAGGCCAAAGTCTGCACTCCTGAAGTCCAGAGCAGTGAGCTTTTAAGAACAGCCTATGAAATAAACTACTGAACCCTTTTCTTTATAGGGAAAATATGCCTATCACAGTAGGCAATGGTTTTACAGAAATTCTATGTGTCAAATGACATTAAACTCAATTCCATTAACAACAGTATCACTTCCAGATTGACAACAAGGTATACTCATGCTGCAGTGGCTGAGACCTCACCCTGCCATTTTTTGCAAAGCATATTTTTGAGGGTTAGAACCACTAATAAGAAACTGAGTTTATATCACACAAAGTTGGAGCAGCAGGCAGTTCACACAGAACTACCCAAAAGTAAAAGAATATATTTACTCTGAATATCATAACTTCGCAGCATTTTAAAGCATTCAGCTTTACCCGATTTACCTAGTAATTCCATTAAAATTAGTTATGCCACTCATGATGAATAACTGCTCTTCTTCTTTTGGAGGTATGTATGATACCAAAAAAACTGATGGCCCCAATTTTCAGTAGTAAAGTTTTGTATATGTGAATAACTATACTCATATTTCACTAATATGGAAAATATCGGTACTAAACAACTTGTAGGCAGGTGTCCACAACTAGAAATATTTGTTATCATCAGGCCACTTGGAAAATTAGTGGTTTTAAACTTAACACATGTGGAGAGAGAGAGAAAAAAAAAAAAAAAAAAGCATTTTTCTGTGTTTAATCTCACTGTTTAAGATTGCACAGACTAAGACCATGTAGGGGGAGAAGATTCATGTTATTACTGCAGCAAAACATAGAAGATTTTGATGATTATAAACAGATTTGCCAATTGACTGTCAGAACTTTCTCTCTCATTCAGGTAAATCCTAATCTATATGTGAAACCAAAAGAGTAAGAGCACAAGCTACAATATAGGTTCAGCTAAAAGTTTGTGAAATACCGATACTGGATCTTCCAAATACATACAGTTATAAAGGAAGCATTGATGTATTTGCTTGATTCCTCACAGTCGCTGTCCTCATCTGAGGAATCATCTGAATCATGTTCACCCTCCTTACTGCACTCGTCTTCGTGCTTGATTGGTACTCGATTAAAGTCATCTGCATGAGATAAAGTGTCACCATCACGCCATGCTGCTGTTTAGGTGTCATATAAGAGAGGGGCTGTCCCTGCATATGCAGGGGGGGAAATAAATAGAAAAAGGCTAATCCTTCAAAACAGGGTGAAGAACAAAGGCTGCGTTGTTTGAAATATATACTACCAGTGATCCACATTTTTAAAAACTAATTTGTTTTTTAAATTACAATAAGAAGCTTCTAATTCTACAGCGGTCAGAAAATTAAATAATCGAATACATCTCAGTAAGGTAATTTACTGTTTTCAAAATGTAGTAGGTTTTCTCACAGAAGATAACAGATAAAATAAGGGAGAGCTTATGAGAAATACCTACATGGAATTATGTTGGCATTCCTATTTTTGCTTTTATTTTCCTCACGATTCCCAGTGTTCTGTGTCCGCCACCCCTTATAGGAAGGTAATCTCTAAAGAAAGAAGATGTTTGGTATTATGCTTCATTAAAATGGCTCCTGGGATAATTGTGCCATCTGGACACCCACATCCAAACACTTCTTTTAATTCTTTGAACTTTGGTCACATCTGCACTATAGTTTAAAAATGTCTGTCATACCATGTACAATGGTACAGGAAATCATGCACATAGATATTAGTAATCATTCTATGCTCCACATAGAAGCATATGTATTATATCTTTGCTATATACTATACAACACAGATAAATATCTTTGCTAAAAATATTAACATCAAAAGCAGGAATTAGATTTTATTAATTCACTTTTTTTTCATGAAGGTAAAGAAACTTTCTGTGCCAGCGAAATAAAACAGCACAGCAGTGACAGATGAAGTGTAGCATCTCTCTCTCATGACTATTGTGCAAAGCACTTTCTAATGGAAGTGGGAGACAATGGAACCAGAATGCAATGCTTATTTACCTGAAACTCTACCTCCAGCAGAGAAGGATCACTCGGAGGATCTTTTCTTTTCAGGTTGTTAAGATAGGAATGCAGTTCTGATAGACTGACCTCTGTTTCTCCGTACTGATTGTATTCCACTAGTGCTTGATGGATAAGGATGTACTGTGACTGGTGGTTCCCATTTTAAGGTTTTAAAAATGATGTTGTTAAAGAGGAAAGAAAAAAACCCAACAAAACCAAAAAAAAAAACAAATTCATACCACTTTTTAAAATCATTATGATAAACAATGATGGTAGTAATGATAATAATATTAAGCATTAATGTTAAATAAGCATTAAATAAAAACATACAAAAACAGACATTTTTGATCTATAAAAACCCCAAATTAGACACTTTGGAGCATGTTTAGCGTGTTGGATGAAAAGTGCTCTGCAAGTAAATATAATGGCGTTTAAGAAATATGCAACCAAGATTTAAAATATCTGCAAAATGCATAAATAAGTCAAAAACATGCATTGCATCAGTCCATAACTTGTTATATTCTCAACTCAACTGAACAGCCCACCTAGACAGTTTTTAGAATTTGAAAATTTAACTGATCAAGTTCAATTTTGCATTTATGAATTGTAAGACAAATGCTGGATTATCAAATGTAAGATCTTCTTGCTTTCCTTTTTTGAAGCCTAAACTTAAAAAGTTGAAGTTTCTAAAACTAAAAAATATGTTACAAGTTTTTATCTCTATATATTATTCAAAGCTATATTTTCTATGAACAAGTTCAAATGAACTATAGCAGTACTCAAGACTGAGCAGTACACTGAGAAATACTGATGGAGCCCTAGAGAAGAGTTGTAAGTGACAGGAGTTCTAGAAAAATACCTCTACTTGAACCATAAGGCATCGCTGCCGACGCAGCTTCACAACATAGCCATAAACATCCACTCTGCCTTCTGCATCCAGCCCCTCCAGCATGGCATCAATTCCTATATATGTCCCAGTGCGCCCAACACCAGCACTGCAAGGCAGAAAGTGATCTGGTTATCAAGAGATCACTTGATCTGGGTGGTCAGGTCCCAGTCTCACTCTTGAGAGGTGACCAGTCAGTGAGGGAGTGAAAGGGAAAAAGTGCAACAACAGGATATGAAGCAACTGAAAACAGTTCTTGCTGTAAATTAATTGGCAAGAGAAACAACGACGAGTTTGTATTTTAAGGGTTTTTTTAAAGAAAATAAGGCAAATACTGCCAATCATGATGCTTGTAGCCAAAAAATCACAAAGTTTATCTGCCTGCTTTCCAGAAGTCCAAAAGTCTGTGTATTCCCAGATTTTATTGATCTGAATATCCTTCAGATCAGAAAACAGGCCTTCTTATGCATCTGTGAGTGCCTCACTCTCAAGTCACAAAATTTGGGATCAGCCAAATACCTTTGCCAGGTCTTTTCTGAAGAACATCACTTCATCCAACATTAACAACATTTTTAAAACATATCTACCTGCAGTGAACCACTATTGGGCCACTAAAAAAGTTGCTGAGAGCATTAACTCTGCGTCGGAGTTTGAGAAGGAGATGTGGATCCTCAGGGACTCCATGATCTGGCCAGCTTGTGAACTGAATATGAGTGATATCTCTTCCAGCTGTCCTTTCTCTTCCCTAGACAAAACAAAGTGCGGGGTTTATATATATATATATATAGAGAGAGAGAGAGAGTATATGCATATATATATGTATATATTTACAGAAAGCCAAAATCAAGTGCAGATATACAAAGCAGAAGAAAAATAAGAGCAATGATCATCAATTGTTGAAAAAGAAATTTCAGTGTGTTATAATGTTATGACCCAAATACACTCCATATTATGACATTTTTCATATTCGATTTTAATTTTAAAATATCCATGAATCAAGGATACATAATGACTCCAACAGAGGACAAGCAATTGGTTCAAAGTGTTGCTAAGAATACTTTTTCTCAGGTTAGCCTATCCTCCCGAATACAATACATCTCCCCACTCTATTCATAAACAACTTCACCACTGTATAGCCCTGCTTACTTCAAGGAGTACAGGTAGGTAATTTTCTTATGTCTCCTAAAAGTAGCCTGATGAGGTTACAATATATTAATTAATAAATTAATTAATTAAACTGCATCTCAGACTTTTACACACAGAAAACTGAATGTGATTTCAGATGTCTAAAACAAAGCAATTAACCAGCCATAACGATTCTACACATAAGCAAATGGCAATTTTAAACACTTATGTTTATAAATGCAATTGAGATTACCAGAATTTGTAATTGTCCCACTATATAGTTATCACTAGTGTAGATAATGGTGCGCTGTGAGTCACATGGATTTTACTTGCAGAAGGCTATTACAAGATACACATAAACCAGCAAAATTTCTGTGTTAAAGCACAAGCTAAATATCTAAGGGAACCACAGTGTATTAAGTTTTCCATGCTTAGGAGCATATTAACAGTTTCTTAAATACATTTAATACATTTTTATGTTGGGAAATATATGTCTAACTCCTATTTCTTTAAGGAATGACACCATCTAAGAAGTTTCCTCTTGAATTATATGTTGCTTATGAAAAAACAGCAGAGCATAAT
Organism: Psilopsiagon aurifrons; assembly: GCA_025447955.1. Taxonomy (NCBI): domain Eukaryota; kingdom Metazoa; phylum Chordata; class Aves; order Psittaciformes; family Psittacidae; genus Psilopsiagon; species Psilopsiagon aurifrons. The sequence continues at coordinate 4,844 of JAOEHY010047339.1, forward strand.
CCATTGATAGCTGACTCTTAAAAGGATCTCTCAACAACACCTACAGACTCCAAATAGATGCTCCCATTCCAGTCTTACACTTTGGAATCAACTTACATTTGTGATGTGCAGTTTCTGAATGACATAGTCTGGACACGTTTTACTTTCATTGATCTTCACAATGATGTCCCCATATGTTGCAGAGCCCCCCTCCATTGACGGCCAGTACTGGGCACATTTGTTCTATGAAGATATGAAGTTAGTTGACCAGCACTATAGCAAAATGGCAGAGAGCTGAGATCTAGAAGGAAGTCTGATTTAAAACAGATGGCAGTTCAGTATAGTTTTCCCAACTTCTCTCAGGTATTTTCTTCTCCCTCAAAAGGCTGTCACTGCTTAGGATGTCAGTGTTAAACAATTCCAAATATCCAAAAATTTAAGTCTCTAACCTGAATTTTATGCCCCTGGAATTTAACTTGGAAAATATCATGGAGAAAAGAATCATGTGCACTACTTGGAAAAGTGAACAGCAATTGTTGCTGCTGCCTGAAGGCTGTAGAAAAGTTTGCAGCTGCTTATATGGCTTCTTTTTGAGTCTTCAGTGAGGGATGTCACTCCTGTCTGCCTAAAACATCTGCCTGGGGACACAGTAGATCTGCATGCTGCCAGTATTTTAATCTTTTAAAGCAGTTAAAACAGCAGTTCCCCTTCTTCCTGCTGTACACTGAATAAGGAAAAAAACCAAGCCAGAAACACCCAACCTTTCAGACAACAGATTTAAAAAAAAAAATAAATATTCTGTCTAGAATTTACTGAGGGCATTGCCAGGATATCAGAAGATAGTTGACAGGAGAAAAATAAAACCAATACCTTTTATGACAAGTCTATGAGGAGACTCATAGACTGTAGCTATCTTAAGCTCTATCTTAAGCCCTTTTCTGGATTTATTAGTTGTAATTTGGAAGCTCACCCTCTGCTACTCACAACTGGGACTAAAGTGATATTTTCTGATAGGACTGCTAATACGACAGCACAATGTTTTATCACGCTTTCCAAAATAAGTTCTGCCACAATGAGAGAACGGCAAAGAATGAAAACAAAGTACTAAGAAGAAAACGTAATTCACCACAGGACAGCAACCCATTCAGTTTTAAGATAAAAGATGGATGGATGGATGGATGGATGGATGGATGGATGGATGGATGGATGGATGGATGGATATTTCTCACCCTCTTTCCTTCCTCACAGCGAGTCACCATGACAATAATTGTTGCCTTCTGTTCCCAGATCATTCTCCAGAAATCATCTGTAGTTTCATCCTTAGGGCCTAGCGGGAGTATTAAAAGGGAGTTTTTCAGAGCGCAGCCACATGAAAAAACACTTGGCTTCTTGATATGCATAGCCATTCAGTCTGAAAAGCTAACCAAAGATCACACAAATAACACTCACACACTTGATTTCATTATGACTGTTGCCATTAGGCTACAACATTTTAGAAGTCTCATACAGATCCTTACTGTATAGCTGTAAAGTCTGAAAATTTATGGTGCAAAATTATGCATCTGAGAAGTCTACTATCTTCATAAAATTGACTAAGCAAAAACCCACTGGCAAACCTTTTTATACTAAATGTCAGAATTTTAGATTTTTAATTTTCCTATAAAATAACTAATATTTTTTTACTTCTCTCTAACAGAAAATAGGTGAATAAAGATTATCCATTTAAGGTCAAAAAATACCTTGTGCAGCAATGTATTTTCTTGGTTCTTTAAAGCCCTGTAACAAAGTACAACGTTATCAACTCTTAGAAAGGAAGTACGGACAATTCAAAAGATTTGCAACTTTAAAAATAAATTCAATATGCAACAGTGCAATAATACTGAATACATTACAGTGATAGGAAGAACTCAAATAGAAATCTTGGAATCATAGAATAGACAGGGTTGGAAAGGACCTTAAGATCATCTGGCTCCAACCCCCTTGCATGAAACACACAGACTACAGAATTTCTTCAGCACCACCTAAGACTTTTTTTTACTGGAAGTCACTCACATCAATATAACTTGCATTGATATAGTCCGATCCTGGGTCTCCTGGGATTTCTGAGAGCTCAACACGGTTATGATCATCTGTTTAAATTATTTAGAAACAATTTAAAAAATTATCTCAAAGCACTGAGAACATAAATATTTATAAAACATACAAAACTGTAGCAAATACTCACACGGAAGGATATCAATATAACGGTTTTTGTTCTGATTATGGCTTTTCTTGGCCTCCTTTATTGAAAATTTAGTGAAAACTCTAGGAATACTCTGTAAAATACAATGTTTCTTTTATAGGGCAAGCATATATTTAAATTTGCTTGAGTCAAATGGAAGAAATTTACTACTACTGAGGCTTGAACATAACATTCTGTTTCATACATTACTACTTCATATATTTCTTATATATAAAGCAAACAAATTTCTTAAGCTTAATATAAAGAATATATATCTCCACAATTACATATTATGCATATCCCCTGCACATTAATTTATGTATTGCTATGCAGTAAGAGAAAGCATTAAAAAAAGTACAGCAAACAGTACTTTAGATTTAGAAGTATTCAAACTGTGCATTTTATACTTTTGCTGAAAACACCTTCAGGAAAAAAATCACCTTATAATTAGGAGAGCTTGGTAACAAAATTAACTGAAGCCTATTTGATCTTAATTAATAATTAACTCAATTTTCCAGATTTGTTTAGAATTAGTGCAAATACTTCAAGCTTGCTCTTGAATAGAAGTCTTTCAACCCCTTGGCTACAAATTTGTGGTACTTTTTGAGCCAATAACACACCTGAAATTCATCTAAGAAAAGTCTTCCTTCATCAGCAATCTTCCTCTTGTATGTGTCCAGCAGTTGCTCTGAAGGTATTGGCTCTATGTTCAGAAGTTGCCTATCATCATCTTTAACTGCGTAGATACATAGAACATTTATTGCTACTGACTTTGCAAATTACATTTCTGTAAACATGATACTCGAATTGTTAGATAAATTAACAAAAGGGAAAATCTCTTTATTTTAATCATGCATATTTACTTTTCAAAAAAATGGTGTTGACTGAGCCAGCTGTGAGCAAACAGGCCCTGGGAATAACAGAACTTGCTCGGTTCTGATGCCTGTCTGGAGACAAGTGAGTAGGACACGCTCAGGGACATTCCATTAACAGCGCTTTTGTACAAAGTGGCAATTGTCATATTCAGGTCACAGCAACAGCTCCAACACCCACAATAATTGCATGTGATTGCCTTCTACTTCAATTCTGATCACTTATTGCCAGTGCAAACAACCAACAGATGTAACAATAGGTACTGCCTACTTTTCCAAATTTTCTCCAACATATTGAGTCGCAATAACATATCACCTTTAATGATAAAGCAATGACTAAACAACTTCTAACATCTCTATCTAGACATTAACACATTTTTCATTCATATTGAAAGGATCTAACTTTTTTTTTAATAACTGTGTGTCTAAACAAATGGATTTGAATATCAACACAGTATTAATTCCCATTTAATGTAGTTAATTTCTGTGTGCTTGAATTTCATGAATGATTCGTTTCTTGAAGCTTTCTGGCATTGACTGATTCTGCCTTTAGAGGCTTTGAAATCGTGGGAAAATATTACACATAATGATTGGTTTCAGTCTTTGAGATTCGAAATTCTTCAGAATTTTACAGGAAAAACCAACTGGCTTATGTTTAAATTCTTGCTTTAAAAAAGGTGCACAGGAAAGTTTTCTTGGGCTATTTTTCCTCCAGTTGAGGGGTTATTATACTGATATCTGAAATATGCGTATACAACCTAGAATTTAAGCAATCCAAAGGTGGCAGCAAAACATATGACTAATTTTATTTCCAATTGCTAAATATATAAAGATACTCACCCGCAACAAGGTTCACGCCTTCAGAAGAATTGCTGTAAAAAGCAGAAGTATCTGTAAAAGCTCTGACTAGTAACACATATATATGAATTAAATAAAAGCAGGTTTGTATGTGAACACCAAAAGTGTTTATAACCTGCAGACTGTGTTACAAACTGTCTGTGAAGCAAGAGTGCTACAACTGGGATTTACAGGCCCTACACATAGGAGAGGGAGAAACAAGGGAACCACATCAAACAGCTTAACTGCTTGCATAATTTTGTCTATATCACCTACAGCAAGTATGTCTTTACTTTCTTCACTGGAGTAACTGCTCACACCACCTTTGTTTCTTTTGCTAAATAAGCGACAGAAACCTAATACAAAAAATATTACAAAATTAATTTTAAATGCTAGGTAGCCAAGAACAAGCCAGGCTTCCTCAGGGGTAGGTGAGGAGGTGGTAAAGGAGCTGGAAGAGATGAATCCCCGAAGTTCTGCTGTTGCCAGAGGGCTGGGAGGTTTCTGAAAAAAATTGCCCTAGCTCCCCTGTCTCTACCAGCAGAAAATGCCCTCTCATACATTGCACTACCTCCTTCCACAGCAATAGTAGCAGTCAGCCTGGCTTTCCAGGGCACAGTTATCAGGGAAGGCATCAACTCTTTTTCTATTACCATCCTCTCTGACCTACAGAACTGCCACATCACCTAAGTGGCTATAACCAAAGCCTCCCTGAGATACTGTTTCTGGTTAATAAGCATTTGAAAGAGTTTCAAGAAAGTATGCATTATTTTCAATACTTTTAGGTTAAAATGTGAAGGAAAGGTTTTCCAGTATTTGTGCATATTTTTCCACAAACTTAGTGACAAAAGATTTTGTTCTAGCAGATCAGTTCTTGTGTGCACAGAGAAAGGCTATAGCAGAGAGATTTTAAATCTACTTCATTGTATTTGCATTGCCAGACAAAATATCAAAAATTGTGGGTTTTTTTTTTTTTGAAAGAATTAAAAAGTTAAAGGATGTCTTTTTCCATTTTAATAAAATATCAAATTTGCAACATTTTTTCATTACCAATTAGGAAACCTTGTGGAAAAACAGAAAGCTCACACACCACACCCCCATTTGTATAAGGGAGAGCAAGAAGCATTAAGCTTACCTAAGCTTATTTTTGTGAAGACCATAGATTTTGTACAGAACTAGTAGTAAAGCAATTGATGTCACAATGATCAAGAACACCAAGAATATAATCAGGGCTTTAGAATTATCTAGCAACAGAAAAAGAATACAATTATTATTTCTTTAATACATAATTAACATAATGAAACAATTATTTTTCAGTGGTTTAGTTTAAGTTTGTTATTCCAAAGTGTCAAAAACTTTTAAGCTCAAAGAAAATAAGGTAACACTATATTTTCATTAAGAAAACTTTCATTTAAACTACCCATATCCACTTCTCAAAATGCTGCAACTCAGTCACTGGTTCAGTATTGCCAAGCTTGTCTCCTCTCAGATGTTCAGCTCCTGAAACACAGGATCTGAACACAGGAAAATATTCCTGAACTGAATAATTTAAGTTAGAGAAATTAATTTCTAGTTGCACTTGAATGTTTCCTGAAGAAACCACAGCTGTGTAATAATTCTGAATTACAGCTAATGACTAGTCAACATGATCTGTTAATGCTGAGTGAGAATATTATTTTTTCAAGTGCAGATCAACTACTAAGCATAAAAACAGACAGCTTGGACTTTTAGTTAGGAGCGATTGTAACAGAATTCACAATTTACACTATTTATACTATGCTAAAGTCTAAAAGTAAAAATGCTGTATATATATTTACTTACATCTGGTTTTTATACTTGTCTTTACTGGCTGCCCTCTATATTCTCCATTAAACACCAAGATCTGCATGCAGTGGGTGAGAATAATAGAGATAAGATGTAACAAGTCAAAATTTCTGCATAGTTTTTTTAAGAAAAATGAAGTGCAATGAATATTCAAAATGCATCCATCTGTTTTCAATGAATCAACCTCATTGACAGCAGGATCTGCTGTAAATCTTTGTATAGCCATTTGTAGTGCAGCTCTACTAAGTTATAGAAAGATCTATATCAAAAAATATGTAGATGACTGGTTAGTCAGTGAAACAAGAGGTATGTTTTACAAAATAAGTACAAGTTGTATCTCAAGGAAATAATCAAATCTATCTCTTACCAAATCCCTCAAATCTGAAAATTAACCATGAAATATATAATTAAACATCATTATTTTATTTGCTTCAACAGTAAATATACAAATAGCCAATAGAGTCAGATATTTTTAATAAAAGTTCCTGTATGTGAAGTAATTCATAAAAGTTTGAATTAGAGAAGCCAAAATAAATTTTCAAATAAGCTGCTGTCTTGTAACATTAACTTTTAGGTACTTTAAATGGTGTTAAAACACTAACTCTGTGTGAATGTGTTTACATTTCATAGCACATATTACATTTATTGAATCTTTTAAACTTCAGTTGAGGTCAAAACATCACTAAACTAAAAGTATCCTAGGTAGGCTCCTGTTTATTCCCTGAACAATCCAGTCCAGATAGAAGGAAATCATGACATCTGCCAACGCTCACAGGTGATATGTTATTCGTGTTCTTTTTTTTTTGAGCTTTCTATCACTTGACCCAGAATTCTTTCATGACTGGTTAAGGCCATAAAGCTTTCTCTCTTTTTCCAGCGAGAATTGGACAAAAAAGGTAAAAGTAGAAGCCACGGGTTAGAGCCAAGCAGAAGATAATTTCTTCTATAAAGCAAACTGCTCACTGCAATTGGTGTACAAAAAGCTCACAAGAGTGCAGGGGTCTAGTACTATGAGGGCAATGCAAGCATTTCTTGATCCTACAGGACCTTGTCTTCATTTTCCAAATACAAAACTTTCAGAGCAGAATTGCTTGAAAAAACACTGACAAAGTCTTGGAACAAATCTAGACTATTCAAGTTCTCTGATACTGTATTTTCTCAGGAAAACATAGAGAAAAGAAGAGATTGTGAAAGACGAGCAAAACTGGTTCCTGAAAGTAACAAAACTCCATCATTCCTACTTTTTTATCTAAACTTTAAGGAGAGTTGATACCAGGATATGAAAAGTACTCTTAGTGGCTACATTACAGGGGCCATATAAGACCATTGGCTTTGCAAACAACAAATGCCGAAAGGATTAAATGTCTCAAAGAACAGAAAATAGCAGGAGGCCTTCAGGAAAGCGAAGCTTGTAAGCAAAGAATGATATATTTTGTATGGAAACAACGACTGCCAAAGGATCTGAACTGCTTTACACTAACTAGTCCCTGAAGCATCAAAAGTCTTCACAGTGAAAAACACTGAGCAATTTATTTCTGAGCAATTATCTCAAGACCTAAATCCCATATTTATCCTCTGATGGAAATGACATTAAATGAAATGTGTTTTAAACACGAAAATATCAGTTATATTTAAGAAACTATTAAGAAGCTTATGGAACACCCAAATTTCTCTCTCTCCCACGTACAAAGAATCTATTCAGCTTGTATTTTTCATGCAGTCAGAACCAATGTGGAATAGCACACAAGGGAATGCTTGATCAATCGATTGATTGATAGATAGGCTAGGCACATATGCATTTTGTTTCCAAGGCAATAGCTACTTCTTTACATCTGTGGCCTACCGACCCACAAATTAACTCCTCTGACACCATATTTGCTTTTCCTAAACCCAAGTATAATACACTTAAGCAATGAAAATACAGCAATATTTTAAATACTTAATTTAATAAGCCTACTTACCGTAAATGTATAGTTTGTTAAGTAGGAGAGATTTTCTTTTTTAAAATCACACTCATGTCTGGAGTCATTTGTTCCATCATTTTCCCAAGTCAATTCAAATATTTTTTGTGCTCCATACACTTGTTGACTTTTGCATTTAATTTGGACAGCATTATCAGCCGTCAATGTAGCATTAACATCAATCACTTCCTGTGGTTCTGTTAACAAAAAAAATGTGTTACTGGTTCTATTCTTGTAATTTCAAACCGAATATTTCAACAGCTGTATCTATTAATAGCCGTCTGTCATCTTTTCTCTTAATAATGTCAAACATTTTATTCCTCAAAAATTTCAATCCCAATTTAACAAAACCAATAAAATCAATTTTTAATTAGCTATAGGTTTAACTGAAACTGGAAAAGATACGAAGTGAAACTGAAAAGGCTGGGAAGATCTGAGCTCTAATGACAGTAAGGCTGCAAAGATAAGAATCTCAACTTTCTCTTTTGCATCTGACAGCACTTTCTCATTTGAGAACCATGGGACAACAGATAAGACAGGGAAACAAACAATTTTCTGTGTGAGTATATGTTTTAAAACTTACATATATGTTTCAGAACATCTGTAAATGAGGTTTCCTACCAGGAGTTACTAGCATATTTTAGTATCGGAAATAGTATCCTGTTATCAATTTTTGAAACAGCTGGAGAAGATTTACAAAATACCATTAATTCATGAAGGTAAGTAACTTGTTATTTTCCCAAAAAATAAAGGAACTGAGGCTGTTTTCCAAACACATAAACTTATATTGTGGACAGCAGTCTTCACCTGAGTTAGTAAAACATGAGTGGAGCCTCAGAGAGTGGAGGCTCCAAAACACAATTTGCTTAAAGTAGATTATCACAGAAAAAAATCACGAATGTGCACAAATTAGGGATGCTTAAAAATTAATGATATTTTTCAATTTCTGTTACACTTAATTCTAAGACCAAATGGTTTACATTATCAACCAATTTAACAGATTTTTCTGGGGAGAGAGTGCAGCTTCATTTCATAATTTTGACCCCTATGTTCTTCCAGCTATAAAATAAAATCCATTATCTCAATGACCCAGAGTAATAAGGTGATCCCATTTTTATTAAGGACTGTCTATGAAACTGGATAAAAAGGTCTGTATATTCCACAGGTGTATAGGATTCAAATTCAAAACAACAGTCTGTCAGAAATCCCTGTATTTCCCAAAGTTCTACAGAAATACATTTCGTAAAAAAAGTTCAGATTTAATATTCTTGCATATCCATATTGACATACTTTTCAGGAGTGCTAAAAGCAACAAATGATTTAATTATTCCCACTGGGGAGGGAGAGAGAGAGGAAGGAAAGAAGCATAACAAAAAAAACCAACAAACCACTTCTACAAACTATAATTACATAACTAGCACAAAAACTAATATTTTTTTTTCACTAAAAAAAACACAATGTTTTCCTTATGTAGTGAAATTAAATGAAAAAAAATGAGTATCTTACTAGATATTATACCATCTTAGTTCCCTTATAGTTGTAACTGTATATTAGCTGAGTCTGGAGGTGGTGGAAGTAGAGCTAAAAAAGTACCACAAGATTTTAGATAAACATGGAGTTTTCGGTGGGTTTGAGGGTTATGGTATTTTGTGGTTGTTTTTTTTTTTTGCCTCAAAGAAGTAATTAAACCAGTATGAGGGTCTACATCTGAAGATTCTTGGCAAATAACAATAACACATACCAAACATAATGGAGTACAATAAGAAAGTACATATTCTCTGTATTGCTATCAGCCTTGTTCGTAACAGTTAGCAAATAAGAGACTTACCTGCTGATTTTGTTCTAAAGTTACATCTTCCTGGTTTTCCTCTATACTGCCCCCGATTAAATGTGCTGTTTGTATATGGTGTCACAGACACAGAACCATTGGTATATGGTTCCAGTTCCCGGCAAATATGGTTAGTACCATGGACAAGTTCTTCCTCTTTGAGAAAAAATGAAAAATTAAATTAATGAATTAAATTTATGTTAGTCGCACAGGAACTCTCACACTTCATCAGAAGTACCTGGAACCACTAGCATGTGCACTTCTATTTTAATTCCCTTGTACTTCTTTAGTTTGTCTTGCTTACTAATGCTGAGTGAAAGCTCAGGAAGAAGAAAAATACATTCCCTAATCAAAAAGGTAGAAAGTTGATGGTTTCTTCTGCTTGTGGTTTTTTGGTTGTTTGGGGCTTTTTTGGGGTTGGTTTTTTTTTTTTTTTTTTTGTCTTTTTTTTTTACTTTCTCAGTATGTCATTAAAATGGCTGCAATTAAAAACTAGCATAAAACAGATTGGTAAGGAGACACTGATACTTTTGTCTGTGTTCAGCTTAGGAAGGGGTTCATAAACAGATGTCAAAAGACACTCTTTACACTGAGCAACTGTGGGGCTTTGGTGGCTTGGGGAACTGGGGAGCAATGGTCTTTCCATGTTCCTTCTGGCCGCTTCAGGTGTGACCTCCCTGCACCCCAGCATACTACCCTGGTTTCCTACACTGGCCAAGCCAGATCAACCACAGAAACTGGTGCATGGGGCTGCCACTCTTTCAGCAAGTGGTCATATTCAGGGCATGGAGAATGGAAGTGACGATTTGTATCTGGGAAGCATAGGAACATGACAGCATTTGGTTACTGTGACAGTCCAGATTTACAAAACACATAGTATGGTAGCGGAAAGAACAAATTAACTCAGGACCGGCTTAAATCTGACATATATTTCCTGGAATCATCTATTAGGCTCTTCATTTTCAAAACATGATTTTCCAGTCCTGTTTTGAAGAAAAGCTCACACCTGAAAAACATGGTCCCAGTATAATGGATACAAGCTTATCCACTTAATTGTAAGGCAGACTAATCCAGCATACCTGAAACAAGTGACCATCTAGTAGTAGACAACAACCTGGCTTTACCTGTCTAAACATGTTTATGTTAACTGCCATACCAGGACCAAACTTTTACATACATAGCTGTTACTCAGCAGGCAGGTCCCTTGCTTCTCAGAGAATATATTAATCAGCAATAGCAGCTTGTTCTAAGACAGCATCATGCTACAAACTAATCAGGCTCCTGATAATCTTAAGACAACTTATTCTTAGCACAAGAAGGATGACAACTGAATGGTGACAGAATTGTGTCCTGAAACAGTAAACTGAATAGCCACAGGGTTGAAGTGAGATATCCTTGAAGGAAAAAAACATTTGTACCAAAAGAAAAAAATAAAAAGGCACAGTTTGAAGAGATTCTAAAATGGAATGACAGTGCATCATGCTTAGTGCTCTGTAAATGTTAAAACATGCACTGAATTATTCAGTACTGAAAGGGCCTATACTTACCTCTGTCATTGCATGTCACTATATAACCATGTACAGGACCCTTTGACATGTCGCTAGGTTTCTTCCATGTAACAGATACATGTCTGGCCTCAGAAACTACTGTAAGGTTTTCTGGTGCTTCTGGAGCTGTTGTAAAAGAAAATTCCTCTTTTTACCTACTTTGGTTAAATTAAATTTCATTGGATGCTAAAGCAAGAAGCCAACAATGTGTAATATTTTTTGTAGACTATTTCATTCAAAGAAATCATACATAAGTATAAACAGAGTATATGCAAAAGCATCATGTTAGAGTAATATCATAAATTTAGTTAATTCAGGACAAGATGAATACAGCAATATTACATATTGCTCAAATTTTCCAGCATTTCACAAATATAATAAATATATTTATTTATGTTGATTTCCTTTTTAATTTAGGAAAAAAACCAAACCAACAAACCAAAACAACCCATCCCCCCCGAAAAAAACCCCTAAGCTATTTCCGAGGACAATGTTTTGGAAAAACACGCAAAAACATTCTTCTTAATTGTTCTATCACATCTTTCTTCAGCTCAAGAACTTGACACTCGTTTTTGACTAGGCCTACACCTTTTTTTCTGTCTTCATTCAAGTAAAATTTCCTTATATTTTGTTGTGCTCTCATCCTCACAAATAAATCACACTCTCTGAAAGAAGGAGAGGAAGGCATCAAAGTGGAAGACTGGGGCTGTAGAGGGACTTCAGTCAAAGAACAACCAACCACAAGGGCAGGATACCAGGCGGGAGGAGCTGGAGCAGAACCAGAGAACGGCTGAGCACAGTGCTCAAAATAAATCTTCAACACTAGGAAATGTGAGTAGTGGGATTTATAGTAGGAGTTTCTAGAAATATGTGGAACATAAAGCAAAAATAAGCATTACACTTACCACCATAATCTGTTGTTATTTTGAACCCTCCGTTGAAAACCTCCTTTTCAAAAAAACGGATGGTACCAGCGCAGTTGTACTGAGTGTTGGCTGATAAATTATTCAGTTGCTTGCAAGATTGATTTAACTCTGTAAAGACTGGCAAACCTGTAGACACAAAAAGTATTTTACCAATATTTTTCACAACTCCAAGTGTACATTCGAACATTTTAACTGGGATTCGTTTACCACAGTTATTCAATATAATTTTTAATAAACAGAAAAGTGTACAACCTAATCCAATGACTAGGGCATGGGTTCCTTTAAACTAATTTAGTTTGCATAGATCTTTATTCTTTATCAGCAAAGGTAACACAATCTGATTTTATAAGAAAACAACTTTTCCACAGAAATCAGTACATTTCATGGGAGTCTGGTAGAACCCTGGAGTGGCTTGTTAGCTCTTCAGCTAGCTGAAACAGGAAACCTTCAGGCCCAGACATTCATCACAGTTTTCTGGGACACATGAGGACATTGAGTATTTGTATCTTCCCTACCACACTAGCTGCTCTTGAGCCAGTGTCTCCTCCCACTGGAAGGCTCCAGGAGCAGAGAGCCTGGCCTCTTGCGTCCAGAAACCCACAGAGGGAGCTGCCAAAGTAGTCTGCAAGGGGTCAGTTCACAGCAGACCCACGCATTGCAGGATTTTTCAAATTCTCAGCTCCCCTTCAGCCCATCAAGCAGGACCTCAAAATTTCCACAAGTCTGCAATTTGTGAAGCTGGTAAATTCAGGAAATGAGCTCTCTGGGTTTGGCCTTTCTCCAGGTCTGCAGTGTGCGGGGACAGTAGTCCGCAGCCTGGTGATCCCAGAAATTCTGAGCAGTCCTTCCCTAAAACTGGCACAATTAATTTAAATCTGACAGCCTCTCATCAAAAGACATCACCAACATTGCTTTTTAAAATAAATAAGTAAATGAACAACATTTAGAATATCTTAGATAAGTCTTACCTTTGCAGCGAACAGTCACATTAACTGAGCACTCAGGTCGGTTTCCCCAACATAAAATTGCAGATGTGTTGCTTTGATTCCCAACTGTGAAAGGACTCTTGACAATGTCTGAAAAGGATTAACATTATATGCCACTGTTACACTGGCCACATTGATTTTTAAAATAGCGATTTGTTCTTTTATATTTGTTGACTTGTTCTGCAATATGAAGATACGATTGGCACAGAATAGCATACAAAGCATTTAACAGGAAATGGAAAGTAAAAAAAAAAAAAATGAAAAATCTTACATGATAAAAAGGCACTGCGGGCATTCAAATAATAAATGAAACTTTGAATCCAGCCTTTTGGTGAACAAAATATCCAGCATAAATAGCAGCTTTCAACTGCTGACTCATCTTGCTATAGCTAACCATGCTGCATATGGCCAACATAATTGAAAGTTCCCTTTTTTCCTTTACAATGAGAAAATTACAATTTTTGCATCCTACTTTAAGAAAATGCTGAAGGGTTTTAATCTGCAACTTCAAAATGTCTTACAAACCAAGCACAAAATATGAAAACCTGTCTGAGTCTTGGAAAAGAGACACGAATAGACTAAAACATCCAGGAAAGATGGATGACTGCTTGTGAGAAACAAGATCCCAAAAAAAACTACCAAACCCCTTCTGTACCTACCAGGTGGAACAGAAAGATACATGTCAGCGCAATTTTTAACACTAACTGTGTATCTCTTGCATCTCTGAAGTTCTGTTGTATAGATGCCAGATTCCACGCTGAAGTTCTTGTTAGCCTCCAAAATTACATATTCTCTGTTTTTTCTTAGATTTTTCAGCGTAACTTTAGACATGTTATTGTTGTCTTTTACACTTTCTATGCTGTAGTCAATACTGTCATCTAAAATAAAAAGATAAAATAGTAAGTAATAATTTTATGGCAATTTTTAAGAACCATTTAATGTTTTATGGCACCCCAAGCATCATTTGTGTTCTAAGAATAAGAAAATGCAACTAAACTATCTGCCTCTTATTCTTTGCTTTAACTTTTCACTTATCTTTTACTTGAAAAAACTGTTTTGTCGAAACAGAACATTTCCTTCAGAAAATATTCTTTTAAATAAATTTTCAGTTAGAAAAACTAAAAAATTAAGGAGATGAACATTCTAGAAACAGATTTGCTTTAATTTAAAATGTCCATTCAAAGAGAAATACCTTGGTTTGTCACACTGAATCATTTATTTGAATAGAAATTTCAAATTTTCTTACTCAAAGCATCTCATAACGATCTGCAAATAATGGCTAGAGTCTGTTCCTGAAAATAAGAAGGGAGAGGTCTCTAACTCTCAAGAGAGAAAAAATAATATCCAAACTTTAGTTTTATTTTAGTTATGAATTGCAGATTGCAGCATGCAGCTAGCAATATGATAGGTAAAAATTAGAGAGTGGAATGGAGGCAGATCTTTTCTGCAGTCCTGATATCAACAGCCTAGTGCAGGGAAATTTAATAGAACTGTAAATGGAGATGAGAAGACCAGAACTGTTGATAACATTAAACCTACGCTTACTGAATGGGAGAACAGATTATAAAATAATCTGAGATGCTATAACTGATTGGTTTTATTGATCAACTCTTCATATTTTAGTTTACTAATCTGGTCACATTTGAAGACTGAGATAAAATAAGTAGTTTGGTTCTTACCACAAGGTTCGTCTGTTGTCACTGGGGGAGTTTCTATAAGAAAAGAAAATAAAAGGAAGGTGTAGCTCAGCAGGCTTGTTTTTTGGGTTTTTTTTTTTCCACAGAGCATTACAGGAGTGTAACTGATAATGCCCAAAACTTCACTCAGTATATTCAATACAAGTAATTATAATTAGCACTTCGCTCACACTTAAAAAAGGGAAGAAAACATCAGTTACATAGAACCCCATTTTTTAATTAGTTATTTTAGGCATCACGTGTCTTTCATAATTTTCCAATAGCATAGCTGATTACAAATCAAACTGGCTACTAATAACATTTCTGCATACAAAGTTACAGAAGAATATTCTAAAATCACACATTCTGATAGTGATATGATGCGATAGTGGTTTCCCAGGATACATATGCTGCGGAAAGGCCAACTGAAGAGCATCCAGTGTCACTAAAGAAACAAAAATAGCCTACATTTTATACTCTTTGGAAAGAGATTTCTGCAACAGTACAGATTGTTTCACAAATTTTTTTACATCAAAGTACTCAAAAGAAATTACGAGCTGGTATTTAGAAAATACGTACAGATGCTTGAGCAAAGAACTTCAACCTAAAACAATTACTGAAAATATACTAAGGTATAAGTATCACCAAAAGAGACTGATACGTATTTTCAAAGAAGATAGGCCCTAGATTTGCATCCCTCCACACTGCGCGTCATCTGGCTGAGTAGTGCGCCTAAAGAGAGGGTAAACTGAGGGGGTCCAGTGGAGAATTACCAAGATGATTAGGGGCAGAAGACCCACAAGGGAAAGTTAAGTTCAGTCAAAGAGCCGACAGAATGATATAGCTACTTTGAAGGGTAGTTACAAGGATGGTAAGAGTCTGACTCGTTGTGTACTTTGCTCAAGCACACTTGTTTTACTGACCTGAGTAATTCCTAACATCCCAATTGCAGTAATAAAGTGTGTGTCTGCAATATTAGATTCCAAGAAAATTTTAATGCTAAGTGAAACAAAAGGGATGCCACCAGAAAACAAAGCACATAGATCTTGGATGTATTCTTACATTTTTTGCTGCTTGGGCAAGTTTCTGTGAATAGCAAAAGAAGTGCTGATGCAGTAATTGACAGTTTTACCCTTGTGCTACGCCACTGTGTGGAAATTCTATTTTTCACATTCTTGACAAGTAGCAAATCTGCTATCTTTAATGCTACTCATAAACTATTAATAAGATTTCTAAAAATCCTTAAGTTTAATGCAGTTGTATATCTGATTTGTATGCTTAGGTTTGATAAAAACATTCAAAATTAATTCCCTCATTCTAGCACATTTTCTGTGCTTGCAGCACCATAATTGTGATAACTGTGTGCAAGTTTGTCACCTATTGTGTAAGTGGGGATGATCCCAGTGTTTGCTGGCATGCTGACTGGTGAGATGGTGCTGTGCAAGGATGTTGAACTGTAATCATCTGTAAGGAAATAAAAAACATATCAGCATTAACAAGTAAAATTCATTATTTCAAATGGCTATGTTGTCAGAAATGTCTTATACTACAGCCCTTCTCTGCTCATATTTTTCCTTCCCAGGATTTTTGTAATTTAAAGGAGAGTGCTGAAAGAAAAATCATGTTAATATATTATAAATCAGAAAATAACTATTTAAATAGAAACATTTTTTAGGAATATACCACTTATTAATGAATTTAGCAATGTGTAAGCAGACACTTTTTTCTTTATTTAGGCATAATTCAGATAGAATCAACATTAAAGTGACATTAATAATTGTGAACTGGGAAAAACTGTAGCATTTTGCTATATCCTTACACTAAAACACAATTATGAACAGTCCTTACGCTCTTTCAGAAACAATCACTCCGTTAGTGTTCATTTGCCAGATCACATACCTTGAGAACTATATTACTCCCTATATCTCAGTATTTATCTTCCTGCTTATAAATCACCTGTCAGGTTTCTATATCTCTTTTAGGTCCACTCCTATTGCTCCTGCTTTGATAGTAGCCCCATTGACAGCAGCTAGAGTTTTGCTAGTACTAAGATGACTACAAGAACTGGCTATCAGATACCACATCCTGGAAATAATTCTGGTATTGCCACTTTGCCAAATTGCAGTTACCTTTTCTATTTGACAAACCAAATGCTGGAAAAGGCATTCCTGAGGCTGAATTACTTAGTTTCCCACTACAGTTTAGGGAGCAGTGAGTGGAATCTAAAGGAAGACAGCAAACCTGATGAGGCACTCTGGAAGGCAGTGGGAGTGCGTGTGGTGAGGGAAGTAGCGCTGCTGCGTGGTGGGTTGCTGAGTGTCGTGCCAGGGATGGAGCCTGCGTGCATGGAGAGGTATGTGCTGTCTGCAGGAGAGAAACCTGTGGTGAGAGTTACAGCAGTGTCATTAATGCTTCAGAGGCTTCCTGCTCAAGGAGGAACACAAAGCTCGACACAACACAGGACTGCTGTGCTGGAGCACTCTCATACTGAGATACTGTGAATCTGTTTGTAAGCAAAGACACAAGTACACCAAATGCTCAGGATGTTTCAAGGTCCAACAGGTGTCAGCTGAACATCCAGCAAGTATTCTTTTGGGCACTGACTACACCTCTTTCTTGCTGAGTTTAAAATATACTCAAAATCATGACTCAAAATAAGACTTGTCTGATATTCTCGCATCTTTCAACAGCACATTTCAACTCATTGGGCTGAATGAAAAGGCATGACATGTTCTGTGAGGGAACTGCGTGCAGAAAAATGAAAGCAGAAATTATCAGTAAAAAACACCAATGCAGTACTGTCATGTAAATTAGAAGTTTCTTACCAGGCGTAGTCACTGCTGACTCATCTCCTTTAAAAGAGAAAAACAGAGAGAAACTGAAAATTAAACTTTCAAGGAATTAAACACAATCATATGCCAAAAATAAAAAAAAGAAACATTCCTTCCTCCCAACAATCAACTGAGTTTTCCCCAGCAAAATACACATTCTTAAGTAATTACATTCTTAAGTAATATCTGGTGGCATGTAGCAACAACCAGACTCCCAAAATATCAAACATATGATATATGTGGACTGATGTTGTCCACATTAAAAATCACTTTTTCTTGAGCCATGAGTTTGTGCTGTGCAGCCTGAAGGGTGGAACCAGCATCAGGAAGGCTGTACCTGATGCCAGTTCAGCTGAAACAGGAGAATAGCAGCAATTCCATGGTCCTGAATTCACCATTACCTTCAGTGGTGCCTGGAGGTGAGAGTGACGTGGAGCGTGCAGGTGGAGGTGACATAAGGAAGGGGAATCTGGTGTTTGCCAGATTTTCATCTCCCGCTACACAGTGGGGAAAAAGATACCATCAGGTGAGCAATGTATGAAGGCGAGTAGCTCACCGCAAGCAGCTGCTCTCTGAATTACATTTCCCTCTCCAACACTGGCAAAAAAAAAACCAAATTTTAAATTCCTCTTCAGATCCTGTACAGGCTGTGCAATAGATCTGCTTGGATTTATTGCAAGAGCACAGCTTGCAATTAGGTCTGCAAGACCACGAACTCCAAATCCCCACCAACTTGTCTAGAATGCCTTTGTGGGGAGGAGATTTGATCATTCTTTAGCAATGTGTGGGGCATGCACTGATTTCAGGTGTTTCAAAACGCCAGCTGAAAGGTGTGAAGAAATGCACAGTTTGCAAAAAGCCCAGACTGATTGGGGTGGTCTTGTTTTGTGCTTCTGACCATGAAACATCCTCTTCCAACAATCATCAGATACTGCTGTGGCGCCTGCATGGACTGCAAGAAAGTGCCACTGTGACAACTCAGCATGAAAAGCCTATCTGAGAGCTCAAGGGAAGGGGTGTCCATACAGAATACATGAACTCATAACAACAGCTTGTTATACCCTGAATTCTTTGAAGAATTTGTTTCAAATCCCTATCTTTGATTTAATTAATATAAAAAACCTTAAATATAGCCTCATCACATTAACAAATTTTTCTGTAATACAACTGACCTCAGAAAACATAAATGACCAGATTGATTTCACAGCAATGGAGTTAACACACAATAGAAGTAGATGTCAGTTCAGCTGAAACAGGAGAACAGCAGCAATGCCATGGTCCTGAGTTCACCATTACCTTCAGTGGTGCCTGGAGGTGAGAGTGATGTGGAGTGTGCAGGTGGAGGTGACATAAGGGAGGGAGAGCTGTTGTTTGCCAGATTTGCATCTCCTGCTGCATAGTGGGGAAAAGATATCACCAAGTGAGCAGTGCATGTAAGTGAGAAGTTCATCTATAGTAGAAAAAGTCCCATGGTTTGTATAGCTTTCTCTGAACCATGTTTTTCATCATCACACAGCAATGTATATGTGTACAAGCAACATCAACAAATAGGGGTGACTTTTCACTGAAAGAAAAATGGATGTTGCTAAGAAGAGATACTAACACTCTGTTGTCAAGAACAAACCTGCCTGTCTATAATTCTCACTATATGAGAGCTGGAAAGCCAGCCCTCTGCATTCCTAAAAGCCCTTTGCTTTCCTACTACTAATTTCTAAGTGGCTGCTCCCTTCCTGGACCATCCTGCTGATATTTAAGAATCTCTCCAAATAGCTCCTATCCTCAGGTTATAAATTACCTCCTGACTTGAACTGGGAGCTATGATTTTTTCACACCTATAAAAAAAGCCTAATTTTTACATTCTGTTTTGAAATCCTGACCCAAAGCATTTTGTATTAGTGTAATGTAAAATTTATGTTGCAAGAGAGAAAAAAAAGAATGGCAATAGCTGGGACCACGAGTTTGCTCTCAGCACTCATTTTGAGGATTAGAAGCTTCCAGTTTGACATAAAAATTCTGAAATCCACTTTCACATAAGAAACCTTGACAGGCTTGAGAGGTAGACCAGTGCAAACCTCATGAAGTTCAACAAGGCCAAGTACAAAGTCCGGCACCTGGGTCAGAGCAACTCCAAGTACAAATACAGAATGGCCAGAAAATGGATTGAGAGCAACCCTGATGAAAAAGACGTGGAGATGTTTGCTCGTAAGAAGCTCAACATGACCTGCTGTGTGCACTTCCAGCCCAGAAAGGCAACAGTATGCTGGGCTGCATCTAAAGGAGCAAGACCAGCAGGTTGAGGGAGCTGATTCTCCCTCTCCACTCCACTCTGGTGAGACTACACCTGGAGTACTGTGTTCAGCTGTGGAGCCCCAAACACAAGAAGGACGTGAAGCTGTGGGAGCAAGCCCAGGACGCCACAAAGATGATCAGAGGGTTGGAATACCTCTCCTGTGAAGAAAAGCCTAGAGAGCTGGGATTGTTCATCCTGGAGAAGAGAAGGCTCTGGGCAGACTTTAGAGCAGCTTCCAGCACCTAAAGGGGCCCTACAAGAAATCTGAAGAGGGACTTTTTACAAGGGATATATAGGGATAGAACAAGGGGAATGGTTTTAAGCTGACAAAGGGTCAACTTAGATTAGACGTTAGGAAGAAGTTCTTTACTGCGAGGGTCGTGAGGGACTGGAATAAGTTTTTCCTGAGAAGTTGTGAAGTCTCACCACTGGCAGTGTTCAAGGCCAGGCTGGATGGGGCTTGAAGCAACCTGGTCTAGTGGAAGCTGTCCCTGCCCATGGCAGGGGGTTGGAAAGAGATGATCCTTATGGTCCCTTCCAACCCAAACCATTCTACAATTCTATGAAATCTGCCCCAAAGCAATGCCTCTTCCCTCAAGACATCTCTCTCTAACAGCCTGCTATGCTTTCATCAAGGAATAAAGCCATTTATCCACACATGCCTTGTTGTAACTTCAAAAACTTTTATCTGCTTATTTGGCTCTTCCTTTTCTGACTTCTACTACTTCTTTCCCACGATGTTTATTTCCTTTTTGTTTTGTTTGGTGGGTTTTGTTGTTGTTGTTGTCTGGATGGTTTTGTAGTTTGTTTTTTTTTTTGGGGGGGGGGAGCATCTGTGTTTTTCAGATAGTACTTCACTGTTTATAATTTCTCTGCTTCTTCAGCTTCCCCACACGGTACTTCACAAATGTTGTATCTCTACGCTTTTGAAAATAAACTCCTTCAACCTTTAAAGCAAAAATCCAGGGTTTTGTGAAAAACTGCAGTACTTATGAAGGATACATGTTCTGTTGCCCTGTTCATGTGCAAGCATCAAAACCAATTTGCTTATCTCTGGCACAGAAGCTCAACATAGGCAGATCTCCCTGGACTCCAAAGATTTTCTCCTTATAGATCCAACAATCAGTGCTACATGTGTTGGTTGCTCAATAGGCTCCACAGATTCTGCACCCTGTATGGACAGTTCAGAAGACCAACAACAGCCACTAAAAAAAAACATGATCAGTGATGACAAAGATACCTGTGGAGAGTGAGCAACTTCTTTATGCTCAGAACTGCCATGAAACACGTATAAGCCATAATACAAAAATCAATGTAAAAAAAAAGCTAAAATCTTGTAGGCACTTTTCTAGTGAACCGTCGAATTTGTTGTGGACTGTAAATTATTCAAGATCTCTCCCTACAAATTAAAATTTGCAAAAAAAACCTGAAGTCTGATATTTTAAAGAAAAAGTACCAAGAGAAGTCAAATGAAGCTGACCTGAAAACAGTAACGCAGAGCTAGCCTCTTCATTCTTAATAGAGGCTGGGATTTGTGTTGCCTGGTCCATGAGATGAGGATATGGGCCTGCCTATAGTTTGTCTGAAATCATAAGGAACTTTCAAAATAAAATTGCTCTTAATTGTAAGAATATAATCTGTAAAAAATGTGGTAGACTGACAAGAGATTAAATAACACAGGTTTAGAAGTCACTATATTAACAGATCAAGTATGTTAACTCATTTGTATCTTTGTATCACCATTGAAACAGAGTGCCACCTATGCTTTTCAGAGCTACAGAATGTTAACCTAACCTGACAGATGCTGTCAGCATACAAAAATGCAGATGATCTTTTGATCTATAAATGTATCTGCAGCATCTGAAATCTCTGGTAAGGACTTTATTAACAGAAATTGTATAATCTAAGTAGACATTAAACTGCCAATGAAGTTTAGAAGACATGACATGCATATTCATTCATATTTGCCATGAGCAATTAACTTCCATCACATCTCTACGGGTTTTTTTAATTCAGCATTTGAAAGCTGGTGGTGGGTTGCTCCAAATTCCATAATATGATTTTTCTTTCTTCAACTGGTTTATCAGGTGAAGAAACAATTATTCCCTCTCCTTCCCAAATTTTACTTTGCTTCAGCACATTAAATACACCTCAAGCCCAAAATTAACTTTCTGTTGGCATCTACACAGATCAACTATCACTTAACCGTTTCTAAGAAAGAATCAAAGGAGTTGCAGAAAAAGTCCTAAATTAAACTCTACTCAGAGATTAGTGAAACATTTAGAATTTTTTTTCAAGCTACTTACTGATCTCTAATGCAAACGCATATACTTCAAGATTCTGTCTTCCAAGAGAAGCAAAATACTAAGAGCAAAAGAATGCTCATAAGCTTGTCACAGTGCTGTATTTCTGGTTGCCTCATTCATTTCATTAAGATGCATGAGAAAGTAATTTTCCCCATCCTCTCCCTTGTAAAGTCAGGAATAATGCTACTAGCTTAAATATAGCATAAGGTTTATTGCTCAGTCATGACAGATGCTGAATTTCAGTCACATCACAGAACTCAAGCTTGGAAGCAACCTCAAGAGGTCATAGAATCATAGAATAGTTAGGGTTGAAAAGGACCTTAAGATCATCTAGTTCCAACTCCCTTCCCTGGGCAATCCATCTAGTCTGCCTTGCTCAGACCAGCTCAACTAGAGCAGATCACTTAAAACAGTTCGAAAAATAATGGTCCTAGATTGCCCTTTATTCCCTCCACGTAAGCACTGGCATTTTAACAGAACTTCATAGCAGGTTTATGTTCTTCTAAGCATTTTAAAGGTTTCCTCCTCTTCTATTATCTTATTCTATTATATGATTTATTACAGCCATAGAATTGGACGCAGTTGAAAAGAATTCAATAGGTGGCACCAGAACACTAAAAAAATCTCAAACAGCAAAGCAGATACACTTTGCCATAAAAACTTCTTGAGAGGTGCTAGGTAAACCTAAGTGTCATGGGTTCAGCAGTAGCAGTCATTTTTCTCCTTCTTAGTAGCTGGTGCAGCACTGTGTTTTTGACTTGTG
>JAOEHY010047342.1:0-10490 GCA_025447955.1 Psilopsiagon aurifrons
TGGCAGCAGCAGTGGTTTGTGTTATACCTTAGTTACTGGACTGCTCTTATCTCAACCCATGGGAGTTACATTCTTTCGATTTTCCTCCCCATCCCTCCAGGAGTTAGAGGGAGAAAGAAGGGGGAAGTGACCAAACAGCTGCATGGCTGAGTTACCAACTGGGCTTAAACCATGACACAGGAGCATTTTGATAAGTATTTCTGATGACAGAAGAGAGTGCCTTCAATTCAAAGGAGAATTAGGGCGCTACTTAGTAGGAACTCAGAGACACAAGAACCAGGTAACAAAGAAGTACAAATTACAGTCTTCCAGTTTGAAACTAGTAACCCCTCTGATAAATGGAAGTATTCTCCCCCTGAAAAAGGACTGAAAACCTAAGTATATAAGCCCATCACATGTCACTAAGAGACATCAAAATGAAACAGTCATAAAAAAAGGCAACCACCAGCTACGCTGGATCAGAAGAAATCTCTCCAGCCAAGTGAAAGCAAGCTACAAGGACTCACTTATGCTATGACAGCTATGTGTCATCTGAGTCCAAGATGGAACAGGGGATGGAGCACCTCGTCTGAAACAGTCTCAAACTGTGCTCATTTTACTTTCACAAAAAGGTCCAGAAGAAACATGACAGTCACTTGCATTTATAGTGAAGAGTAAAAACGAAGAAGAACAGAGACTGAAACCAAGGACAATACTGATGGATAATGAAGATGAACTGTCCACAAATACATGTAGAAGATGAACTGGAATAATTTTCCCCTACTGGATAAAAAACCCCAACAAAACAAATAGGCCTCAGTATCACATGAAAGAAATGATGCAGTGACCCCTAGGGGTCTGCACTGGGGGTGGGCAGGAGATCTTCCCATATCACTGTATCCTGGGCTCATCAAAAGGAGCGTGACCTGCTGGTCGAGGGAGGTGACCCTGCCCCTCTACTCTGCTCTTGTTGAGACCTCACTTGGGAGTAATTCTGTGCAGTTCTGATGTCCTCAACATAAAAAGGACATGGAACTGTTGGAACAAGTCCAGAGGAAGCCACAAGGATCATCACGGGGCCGGAGCACCTCCTGTATGAAAACAGGCTGAGAAAGTTGGGGCTGTTCAGCCTGGAGAAGAGAAGGCTGGCTGCGTGGAGACCTCAAGGCTGTGTGGAGACCTCATAGCAGCCTTCCAGTATCTGAAGGGGGACTATAGGTATGCTGGGGAGGGACTCTTCATTAGGGATTGTAGTGATAGGACAAGGGGGAACGGGTTCAAACTGAAACAGGGGAAGTTTAGATTGGATATGAGGAAGAAATTCTTTAGTGTAAGGGTGGTGAGGCACTGCAATGGGTTGCCCAGGGAAGTTGCAAATACTCCATCGCTGGCGGTGTTCAAGGCCGGGTTGGACAGAGCCTTGGGTGACATGGTTTATTGGGAGGTGTCCCTGCCCATGGCGGGGGGGGTTGGAACTGGATGATCTTAAGGTCCTTTCCAACCCTAACCTATGACTCTATGATCTCATGTTCCTGTACATTGCTCTGAAAAACCGAGCCACAGAAAGACGCGCTTTACAGGTACAATGGAGTCTGTTCCATTCTGATACCTACAGGAATAAATCAGTCAGAGTAGGCAGAAAAACGACATCTGCCAGTGGCTGAGGTTTGTTCTACTACTGAATTACTGCATTTGGACTTAAGAGCACTGGAGAAGGTGTTTAATTTATAATTATTTAGGATGTATAATGATCTGGGAGAATATTCCCCTGCAGACACTTTTTGTATTAGTAGAAGTCCCTGAAAAGGTTTACCTTGGATTTGTGTGCTCCATCACAGTGCTATTCAGGATGGGGTTTAATAACAACAATAAGTAAGAAAATCCAAATTCTTGCTAGTTAGTCAATAGTCAGTGGTAGGAGGAGACACCTGTACTCCTGAAAGTGGTTTCTAGGAATAAAAGTCTAAGAGAAACTAAAATTATTTTGGTAGTTTTCAAATTAAGTGATTCATATTTATGATATAAATGAAATGGAACAAAATTTGATTAAAAGCAGCAAGTGTGTGCAACTTCCTGTAACTCTAAAATTTCGTTTCTAATTACATGTTGAGGAATAGAATTAAAGTCATCTGCATACCAAAATAAATGTTATTTACAAGCAAAACATTAGAATGCCTTTGTTTCCCTGGTAGCTTGGCTCATTAAGCAAATTTAAACGGAGTCACTGGTGCTCTGCAGTAAAATGTCTGCTGTCTGTTTCTAAATCAATGTTTATAACTTCCAGTGTTTTTATCGCTGTGATTTTTCATGTCTCTGACATGTTAGTCAAGACGTTGAATGGGAAGCGCGCCACGGTGAGAGGAGGCAGGGCTCGGCAGGAGGGGCTGAAGCCAGAGCCAGGAGAGGGCGCGCTGCAGTCCCAGCAGGAGCCCTCAGCCAGGTGGGACATTCCCAATGGCACTGCAGAGATTCACAAATTGCTTTTCTTTTTACAGGTGAAGAAGCTGTAAAAGCTTTCCTCTCACTGTATTCTGGTGCTTGCCTAGATCCACCAAACATTATTGCAGGTACTTTGCTTCCTAAAAGGCAACTGTTATCCTAGGAAAAAGTACTACAAACAACCTTCATTTAGAGAAAAGGAAGTGTCATAACAGCTTTTCCTGTTTTACACATTAAGATGGGTACACATGTTAACAAAACTTCAGTACTAAACTTTTTGCTTTAGATAGACCCAATTAGACTGCAATTCTTCCCAAGTGACGAAGCATTGATACTTTCCCTACTTCTGCATCTGTTGTGTGGATTTCTATACTGCCTGAAATCACAAGGGAAATCATCCAATACATTTTAAAGCAATGTATTTGCCCAGATGTGGGGAAGGCTGGTCAGTTCACCTGCACATTAGTTCAACAGTTCACCTTCCTCTCATCTTAAATTCCTGTCAGTTTTTCCATATCTATCACCTGAAAGATCCCAGCCTGCAGACATCCTAACATAGACAACCACTTTCTGTTGTAATCACTACAACTCTTCACTGGGAAATCAAAAATACAGTAACATTTCTTTTATCCAGAAGTCCAATCCTAACCGCCATATGATCTCTCCAAGTCTGGTTAAAAACACTGAGCCTGTGGACAGTATGCAGTTTGAAACATGTTTTACCCATTCAAAAATACATGGAAGCTACATAGCTTTCTGGAATACAATGAAAAGCACGTCCCCAGATCTGACATGCACTTGAAGATTCAATAATCACTTCAAACTGACTCAAATATTGTATCTTTTTAATCCTAACAACAGAAAACTTATTTTTTCACTCAGTTCTACCATCATTATACTCAGCCAACAGCTTACAAAAGCTGTCAATAAAGAAACAGAGACCACCACCAACTACTAGAAAACACTGGATTTCTCAGTAATCTGACACAATATAAAGCAACAGAAGTTAAATAAAAACTTTGGAACAAGTTTTAATTTGAAAGCATGGAAAAATCAAAGCAAGCTCTGAGGTAAAATTCAGAGGCACGGGGTAAAGCCTTCTTTGAACACTCAGGGCAACAGGCACTTGACAAGGATGGAGACACAGCACACCTCCATTTCATACAGCCTGGGAGATGTTTTCACAGGGCTGAAGTGCAGAAAATTCAGAGTGGGTTTGTTTGAGGTTTTTTTAGCATATGTCTTTCTCTACCTTGTCTTTTATACCTCAGGGTCTTCGAAAACCTCAGTGTCTACTGCAGTCTCATGTAACACAAATAAATTACCTGTCTGCAAACTTCTAACTTTATTATGCATTTTCATTTCAGATGGTCAGAACCGAATTTTAATGGTCACATTTGAAACCAAGAGAAAAACCTGTGCGCTGCTTTATTCAAGTAAGCCATCCATTAAAGAGATTAAATGCCACACTGACACCAACAAAGAAAATCCATGAGAGTACCACCAGATTGCTCAAATCCCTGACATCTCAATCGCAAACACCCTTCTCCAAGAGATACCAAAGTCCCTTAGATGCTTTACTGCAACGTTTGCTGACATTACACTTGCACATCAAGTGTAATTTATCAGCCTTCTGGTTTTACATTTAATTTAAAAACAGCTGTTCCGTCTTTTGTATCAATATAGACATAAGGAATCACTTGTTCTTTGGAGATTGTTCATAAATGCAAATGCTGAGGACGTTTCTCTTTAGAGAATTTAGTTCCCTGACTGTATCACGTGACAGGAATATCACTTATTTTACTGCAGAACACAAATTAAGAGGTAAAACTTGTTTTTGAAACAAGCATTATTTTCAGAACTGCCTCCCCAGTTTTATGATTCACTGCATCCGAAAGACCAAATATAAACCCAGTATTAATGTCAAGACACTTTAGATAAATGTTTTTGTCAAAAGATATTTCTGCCCCCCCTTTTTTTTCTCCCATAAGAAGTACTGTAATCTCAGTACTGTTATCTCTTAAACAACGACCGGCAGTGTCCTTGTTCATAATGCTTTACAGGTCACAGCACAAAAAGCAGAGAACAAATCAACACGGAGAAGAAATTTCTCTCACTGAACATATATCTTTGCAGAGTAGTGAGATTTCCCAAACAGCAACACAAGGCAACGGTTTCTGTCTCTGGAACAGCTTTGAAAACCACACATAATATCACCAAGCTTCATTTGCTTACAGTGTGTGACTCCAGCCAGGGTTTGATAGAAGGTGGGGGTGTCGCTGTCATCCGTGAGTGTCACATACACACCTCCAGACAGCAGCCAGCGGGAAAACGTGAAAGCACCTTTGTTGTGCAATAGCCAAACCCTGAACTTCTCATAGTTTACCTTTTCACCCTGTAAGAAAAGTAAGAAAATAGGAGCTGTTTTTCTCTGCTTTCTCAGTGCCAGTAAACAGGAATTGAGACAATCTCCTATAAAAATAAGTACTAAAATACTTTTTTCTTTGGAGCCATGCCTGTTTTTCCATTTCATTCTGAAATCCAGCACTGGGAAGGAAATTAAGACTCCTCAGCACCCTCTGTATTTCAACCACCTACTCAATGTGGCCCTTGGAAAGTCATTTACTCTAAACCTTAGGTTAAAAGGATTAGAAGAAAAACAGTTACTTACAACTCAAAGTAACAGAGGTTATTTTTATGAATTTAAATTTATTATGACAATGACAGATAAAAGCTCTTCTGTGCCAAGTAACAGGTGCTATAAAATCACAAACATTCTGCTCTATCTGCATGAGTATACAAACACTTAGCACAGAAAAAACTGATTTCTGAGTAACTAACACTATGATTAACCACAGCAGTTGCATGTCAATTTTTTGCCACTATTGACCAAACCCCACTTTGAAGCATATATGTAAATATGACATCCACAGTACCCCCTAACTGAGTCTCAGCTGCAGAAAGTCTCATGGAACTGCCTGTTCAGGAATACATAAAAACTAAAGACTCGCAGAGTTTAACTACTGGAGAGGCTGTTTAAACCATTTAGTTGAGTGGTTTCCAAGCTGTGGCCATGAAACCATAGGGATCAACAGTCTAATTTCTACAAGACCCACAAAACTAACTAAAATAAAAGCAAACCTATTATCAGTAGACAAACTCATTATATGGAGATCCTCATCTCTGTAGGAAATAAAACAGGGGACTGCAAAGTGAAAGAGGTTTCAAGCCATTGATTATTTAAACTTCCCTAATATAACAGACCATTAAACTTCACTGAATTACACCGTTACAGAATTCAGTAATTTGCATTTGGCCACAGATGACAGCTGGCAACTACCAGCTATGGAAAATGGAAAATCCACTACTTCCTTTACCAGGTTGTTCAAATGGTTAATCACCGTCATTGCTAGAGTATTTGCCTCGTATCTCAATTGTAGTGGATTATTTCAGGTTTCAGGTACTCATTCTTTTTATTCCTCTTCTTCCTAAAGAGTGCTACATTTTTCACCAACAAATGCATGCAGAAAAACCCCAATCCTTAGATCTACTATCGCAGACTTCCACATGGCTCTAATTCAAGGAAGACAAGATGCTACACTGCTATTCCATCACCAGTTTAATCTGTATGTACCCACACCAGTAACTGACAGCATGGCCCTGACTTTCCTCTTACCAACACAATTTCTGATCCTTCATCCCCTCTCTTATGTGACTGCAACCACATTAGTGCAGTCAGGTGGTAAAACAGATCTAGCTGAGAAATAACCTACAGGACAAGAAGCTACAGGAAAAGGGCTTACTTCTCAACCAGATCAGTTTCCCAATCCAGTTCACAAGGCATCACATAAATACTTTAGGCAGCACAAAGGCAGGAGAACGAATGACAGACAGGAAAAGGGTAACTGGACATTGTGGACTTTGTAGGATTTAACTCTTGCTAAGCAAAAAACCAAAAAAGCTCTACCGGGAATTTAGCAGAGAAAAACCAAAACCAGCAGGGTTTTGTCTGAAATTCCTCTAACAGTTTGGACTTAAGGGAAAATAATTTTCTTCCTACCTGCTCCACTCTACTTCCCCTCTACTTTTTGCACTGCCTTCTGTAAATACAGCAAGAGCTGTGTCACATTGCAGACTGCACTGTTCCAGCTGATTAGAGCAAGGATAAGGAAGGAGCAGGACAGGAAAATTTTGGACAGAGGGCAGAAAGCATTTGAAACAAGTAATGTTTATAGCTGAGCCATGATGGAAGTAGAGCAATATAGGTATCACTGAATCCGCTTCCTGTATTTCAGAAACAAGAATAAGGAAAGACTCAGATATGTTTTAAAGCTAGTATTTCTAGATGAGGACATGCAGTAACCCTGAAGAACAGAAGTACCCTCAAACCTCATCCGTGAAAGCATAAACTTATCCACCATACGGCAGGCAGGAAGGCCCACAGCAGGAACATTAAACTTTCTCACTCTCCAGCAATGACCTAGCATGATTAACAGGCCAGTAAATCCTGCTGAGTTATTATACTGTTTTCATTTTAAAAGAGAAATCAAGATACAGCATTTTCTTAAACAGGAGAATGGTACGAAGCCAGGCTGATGCCTCTCTTCCTGAAAACCTTCATTAAGTATTTCTGGATTTCTTGGACAGCATGCAATTAACTGTTAGGGTATAATTTATCATACAATATTGATAGGAAATTATAAATAGGAAATACTGAAGTAGGCCAGCTCCAGAAACGGACTGCAGTGTACATGATTGATGATTTCAGCCAAGAATGAGGAACGTAATCTTTGCCTACAAAGCCAACACGATACCACCAACAGATTAAAAGATCTGCCTCAGCCAATGCCCATAACCAAGGTTATTTTCCATACACTATAATAAAATTTAGGTAATTGAGTAACCTGATATCCACAAATAAAGCTTCTAGTCAACCAATGGAATGTATAATGATAACTAGGTTTTGCTGCTCTGTAGTCCTCCAACAAGAAATGAAGCGACCAAACCACAAACCTCTGACAATTCAACAGGATCACTAGTGCCAATGAAGTATCCTGTGGATATTTAAAAGTAACAATAGTCTGGTTGAGAGGAGGACTTCAGCAAGCCTCATAAAGATTGCATCTCTCAACCAACCCAAAGCATAAATAAATGCAGCTCCTGGCAGGCACAGTGAAACAAAACTAATACTATAAAACTATTCTTTTTAAGCCACCAGTGCTGACAGGCATTTTTAAATCCAGGATGCAGATTTTCTTCTCCCTCTCATATCTGCGTTCTAGATTTCTTCCCCACTTGCAAAAAAATGGCCACACGAACGAATAAATTCCCACTAGTGCCATCAGTATTCAAATTTATTTGATAACATGATAACACTTGGGAAATGACATCTTTCAAACTAGCACAGTAAGTAAAGCAGCATGGAGAATGCCTACATTTACATACTAAGCTGCTATTCACATCAATACAAATCACAATATCACAACATAAAAACCCATGAGCTTTTATCCAATTTAGACCAGGTCAATTTAATTCCATACATGCATGAACATGTCTATGTCAGAGGAAAACAAACTACCCAATCTAATTTTCACATTTGTGTAACATCAATAGGCTAAAACCTGTATGAAATACCTCAGAGAAACATTTCTTGAGTGATTCTGGGACTTTTCCATCAACCACATGCAGCATCTTCTCCATCTCTTCACGGACAACATAACTCCCAGATTCGTTAGAAAAGAGACTAAAAATGTCTGAGGAAGCAGAGATATGTTTAAGCAACAGTTTTCAAATACCAAATTTACAGCTGGCTGAGAATGCTGCAGCTGGCTCTCCAGCAACTAGAGGACTAAAAACTTAGGTTGATTCAATTTCAATGTAGCTCAACAGGTTTAGGTCGAGAAGTACCTCCTTTTTCTTTTATCACTGACTGCTAATCAAAAGGAAAATAAATACTATCATGTCAGATTAACAAGGAAGACAAACCAACAGAAGTCAGTAGGCAGACGCCTTCCTTTGGTTTGAAAAACATCAATGCTCCTTCCTCTGCCCACATACAGTTGTCAACAGTCTTTTCTGTAAGATCCGAACATTTATGTTCACGATGACTTATCAAATATTTAATTTTGTTGAGCACAGAAAACAAGAATGCAGCAAATTTCAAAACATATAGCTAAAAAATGTCTAAAAATACCACATTTATTGGCAAATATATGCCCTGGTTACATATAAAAATAGAGACTCAGTATATCACAATTTATGTTTGCTTTACATAGTGTATTTTACACTCACTATCCATTGTCCTGCTGTTACTGCTGTAAGAGACATTACTTACATTTTGCTTTCTCTTCCTCCCTGCCTCTTGTAAGTAGAACTAACCCGACTATCAAGTTATTGAAGTGCAGCCCTTTGGATATACCTCCAAATGAACAGTAGATAACCTAGAAGAATAAAACAGAGAAATTAACCAAGAAGTTGATCAGAGATGTCAGAACTAAAGGCAACAACTTATACTGAGGGTCCACCATATATGTTTTTTAGGCTCGTCACCTCACATTCAGCTAAACACGCTTCCAACATCAATTCTGTTAACACTTCTGTAGCTCTTCCAGTACCTATAAAATAGCCTTTCCAAGGTCTTTTATTTAAGGAAATGCAGGCACTTTTCATGAACAGCAATATAAAAAAGAAATAGCTAGAATCCTCCAATGAAGAGAGCTCTTTGCTTGCTCATTCCTTGGTGCTACTTCCCCAGACTTCTTTATCAAGGTAGTAAAGATGCAATCTCCTCCAGACTAGGCTTTGATAGTCTCAACACCATCAAAAAGTTGTTGGAGCATCAAGTGTTTCATTGCTCCAAACACAGGAAATGCACTTCCAGTGAGTCATCAAAAACTACAGCTTTGAAAAGATGTAGCACACACAGAAACCTCACAACTTTTCATCAAGTATACCATAACTACCTCAACATGCACCTGCTGGTAGCATGACCATTCCAGCTTAGCACCTCCCTCTAACAACAGGATTTAAATCTTTCTTCCAATACAATCCAGACTTCAAATGAGATGTAACTCAAAGATCCACAGCGTGGATGCAGTCAGTAGAAGGGCTGAAGCATTCACCTTTGACATGGAAAGTCTGGACACTGCAGCTTGCCTTAATAGCATCTTAACAGTGATTCAACACTGATATATGCGATATGAAGTTAACAGCAAGTGCTTTTAGTGAACAAGAACTACCAACTTGCTTACTGCAATATATTACTTCACCTTGCCTCTAATACTGCAGAGCACAAGTGAAAAGATGTATGCTGTACTGCACTTACAACATGGACCCCTGCAATCCCAAATCTATTCCTAGAAGCACCAGCACTTTATCAGTAGGACACGAGCAAAATGTGCATCAGGTGCTAGAACTTAAATCAGACAGAACTTATCAATTATTCTTACACAGAAGAATTATTTCAGTGTCAATGTCTCATAATTTGATTTTTTTACAAGTATCACACTGAGCATCTAACCATAAAAAGAAAGTATTAGGTCTAGCTGATAGGGAACTATTACTGTGAAAGACCAGAACAAAGCGATTTATCACTGATCATGGTCCGGATAGCAGACTTGTTTGCTGAACTTGTTTCTTAAATATAACTCCTTTGGAAGGAAAGATAAAGAGATCAACTTCTATTAGGAAAAGTATTGTGCACATTTAAAATAGGTGTTTTCTGGCATCTGAATTATATTCCAAACATATAATATTAAAACCAGGATGTGTAGACAGTTACGTATCGCTTTTTCAATTTCCTCCAGTAAAGCCTTGAGTACGTTAGTTACATGAGAATTTAGCCAAACAGCAATAGCAGACTTCATAGGTCAGCAGAGCTTCACAATTATAGTGGACAGATCCACTATTTTGCATGTTACCACTCATTAGTAGAGTGAATCGTTAGTAAACCTATGATGAAACCCAGAGATCTTAACTGCACCACCTGTGTCCCTTCCATCTGCCTTTTCTTGGTTTTTAAACAACTGAACTCCAACCACACACAATTCTAAAGAGGTAAAAGCAACATTTTA
>JAOEHY010047352.1:9922-33794 GCA_025447955.1 Psilopsiagon aurifrons
AGAAGACTGCGTGGAGACCTCATAGCAGCCTTCCAATATCTGAAGGGGGCCTATAGGGATGCTGGGGAGGGACTCTTGTAGTTGGAACTACATGGTCTTACAGTCCTTTCCAACCCTAACTATTCTATGATTCTATGTCACCAAGGAAAACATAGAGACCTAATCTGATGGAGGATTTCACAAACTCTTGGGGCTGCCTTTGCTGACATTTCAGGCAGTGACTTAAAGTAACTCCAAAAGAATGACTGAGCTTTCAAGCAGGCAGTAGCTATTCCAGCTGAGCAATCTGTTGATATGAATTTTACCCTTTTCTAGTGTTCCCATGTCCTGAACTGCTCCAGTGCTGAGTGTATTCCCAGCCTGAAGGTGAGCTCTTGCTGAGAGCTCCTATTGCATCCCTATGACATTGCTCTTTTTTTCCTGAAAAGTCTAAAGAGTTAATATTACAGCTTAATGTACATACAACATGGCTGGGGTGCACAAATGAAAAGGCATAAAAACACACGTGCTGGTGACCCTTGTGTGTGCTGGTCCAGTATCTAGACAATAGAGACCAGTTCTGCAACTTGATATAACCAGTGCTGAATAGATATAACTAGATTCTAGTAATCAGTCCATATTCTTCTTAAAATCCAAACAGAAACTGGAAAAGGCTATACATTTCCTTCTTTGTAGCAAAGAGGCTTTTTACCTTTCTGGAATCATAGCCTCTCACATGCTAGGCTCTAATTTATGGGTCTAAAAGTTCTCTTATTCTTCAAAGTCCCACCTTAAGTCTTCAGATATGCTCCGAAAAAGTGTTTTTTGACATGACTACCCTAACCCCAGTTTAATTTCAAGCTCTCTCTGCACAAAAATGCAAATTCTAATATTGTAAGACTTCTCATGTTATCAGTGAAAATTCAGAGATAAGGACTG
Organism: Psilopsiagon aurifrons; assembly: GCA_025447955.1. Classification (NCBI taxonomy): domain Eukaryota; kingdom Metazoa; phylum Chordata; class Aves; order Psittaciformes; family Psittacidae; genus Psilopsiagon; species Psilopsiagon aurifrons. The sequence continues at coordinate 10,841 of JAOEHY010047352.1, forward strand.
ATGACTTAAACACATATTTTAGAAAGAATGTAAACAGTAAGTTTTCAGATTCAGCTTCATTAAATTATCAGGAAATGCTGAGCTTTCAGTTGGAGGAGTTCATCTGGATAACGTAACTTCATCTCCCATCATGGTGAGAACTAACAAGTACACTCCCTTGGAGAATCTTGTTCCTCTTCCTCACACTGAAACCTATCACACAGTCCTTTGGTCTCCAGAGGAAAACCTGGCTCACCATGCCTTGAAATTGCAGGCAAGATCAACTGCATATAGAGCCCTACAGCTTTCTGGGACAGCAGACAACCTGCTAATCATTTGAGAGTGAACTCAGATTAAAAAGGCCTGCATAAGTGGACGGGCTTGTTATTCAGATAGTTCACTACCACTTTTTATCAGTCTTGCTGGAAAGCTACACTTTGGAGAACCCCAAACTCTCATCTAAGTGTACCTTTCTCCAGTTTAGAGCTTCTTTGAACAATGTTTCCCCAAAACATGAAGGGATCTGCGTAAGCTTTGGTCCACGGTAAAAAGGGTAAAAAACTGACTCTGCAAAGTTCTGGCTTTAATATAGTCTTGAAGGTGTTGCAAATCAGCACCCCTGGGAGTGTTGTCCAGAAACTGCTCCTTCTCTGAGCCTCTCAGTGTTTTCACTTCCTTGACTCTGAGAAACTTTCTTGCACAAGGCAGAAATCCAGCCTTTGCGGGGATAGAGAAAGAAAATGGGAAAAGAGAAAAGCATGTGAGCATTGCTCCCCTGGGCAATTATCTATGCTGTAAATAACTAGGGTTAACTGCCATCTATAACAAGGTTATCTGCCAAATAAAAACACTGCTTCTGTGAATAGTACAGCTAGGAAGAACCAAACCCAAAAGGAACTTCTGCATGAGTCACAACCACAGTTGGCTACAGAGCACCTCTAAAATATTGCCTGCAATGTGACCCATTTCCTATATTTGGTGAACTATGTATAATTTCCACATAAACTGGGAAATGACTTTGTTACTGAAGTCACAGTTATGAAGGCATGCAGTACAAGCTCAGGCTCCACTTATCCCTGGTAACATGAACTCAGCTGACTTGGGGATTGCCTGGAGGCCTCCAGGGCACTAGTACCAAAAGATTCCAGCAGGGCCTTTTCAGAGAAAGAGGTTTGACACGGAATAATGCTGTGAGTCACCCTGTAGACGGGATTATGAGCAGTGTTTGTGGGCAACAAGTCCAACAAAGAGCTGAAGAGCATTCAAGAAGGTAGCTGGCAAGGTGCTGACATGTGAGTCTAATAAGGAAATTGCAGTTATTCTGAGCCATGCTTTTGGTAAGGGGTCACTTAATGCAGTGTGTGGAATTTCTTCAGAGTGTTGCATCTTGCACATGCTTCTTAGGAATACAATGGGCAAAGCTCCTAGGATATGATGAATTAAAATAGCTACCATATGTTTATCTGTCTATTTATCTGATGGTAAAAACCATGTGTACACACACAGAAATTCTGTCCTTAATTTATAAGCAAGTCACTTGCTTTCTACTGTATATAAAAAGGTAAATAAAAGAAAAAAATCACAGCTGATAGAACTAAAGCTCCCTCTGTTTATTCTGGAAGGGAACATGAGCACTCAGCAGGACAAATTTGGCCTTGCAGGAATCTTGTATTATTTGTTATAATGTCTGCCTATGGTGTGTGCAGAGAGTAAGGCAACAAAAAAAACGTGTGCTTAAAACCAGCACCCTGGGCAGGGAGCAAACTGAGCTTGCCAGCAAGGACTTCAGAGGAAACTATGTCTTCTGACTTCCCATTCCTCTTTGCAATTTAGAAAGATATCTTCCCAGACCTTGACTTTAGTAGTTACCATTTGAAACTCACAGCTTTGAGTAGGAGCCTTGGAATTACAATCCTATTTTTCAGAAACGATGAAGGGCTGCAGTCTTTTCCAACACTTTCTGTGAGAGTTTTAATTCAGCAGTCTAGGTTTTAGGTCCTGCCTTGAACCTGTCTTCTGAGAAAGCTTATTGGTATTAGTCCAGTGATTTGACACATAAACTCTACCTGTGAACCTGGGTAGGCTGAGATACAAGGGAGGCCTTGAATGGATCAACAATCTCAACATCAAGCAGCTCTTTTGGTCCTTTGTAAGGGTTTTGACAACATTAACATCAATGAATTTTATGTGTCTTCAGGGCTAGGTGACAGCCAAATTCTTTTTTGATAATCTAAACTGCTTGACACTTAAACCACTTGGCTGAATTGCCTTGTCCTCCTTTCATTTAATCTTCATCAGGGACTGTAGTGATAGGACAAGGGGTAATGGGTTCAAACTAAAATGGGGGAAGTTCAGGTTAGATATAAGGAAGAAGTTCTTTACTGTGAGGGTGGTGAGGCACTGGAAGAGGCTGCCCAAAGAAGTGGTAAATGCTTCATCCGTGGCAGTGCTCAATGCCAGATTGGACAGAGTCCTGGGTGACACGGTCTAGGGTGAGGCATCCCTGCGCGTGGCAGGGGTGCTGGAACTAGATGATCTTAAGGTCCTTTCCAACCGTAACTATTCTGTGATTCTGTGAAATTCCCTTCCATGCCTCTCTTACTTCTTTGTGCAGTCATCTTGTAACCAGTCTGCTACACTGTAGGCATTTTGAAGCTTTAATCTCAACTTGGAATCCTTACTATGCATGCTTCATGTGCTTTTAGGTCTACAGAGGAGAGGATCCTCTTGTAGATTATTCTGATTATCTTGCCTGCTCCATCGTACCACTCGTTTCCTGAACCCCACCAATTTATAGCAGTCAGAATACAAGTAACACCTGTGTGTCTTATGGAGAAGCAGTCAGCTTCCCCTTACTGCTGATGGACTCTGAATGAATGGGGCAATGTATTCCTCCCCCAGATATTTAATCAAGTTGAAAATTATTTCTAATACAGCACCTGGACAAGTTGCCATTTATCAAATGAACAAAACCACCAATGAATGAACCATTCTCTCCCTTCTGTTTTCTGACGCTGGTTTTGCAAATTAGGTGCAGTCAGCAGAGTGTGCTTCCTAGTAAATCATGATGGCTACTCCATCAGATTTTGTTTTTGTAAGTCACTGACCCCTGAGCAGGAAACTGTTTAAAATTTGTGAGTATCGATTAAGATGTGGGGAAATGCATTAATGTGCTTCTGAAGCGTGATATTGGAGAAATGTGAATACATAATTACTTTGTGCTAAAAGAGCTGTTCCTGGCCATGTCCAGTGTTGTGGATTCACTGATATTAGCCTGATAAGCAACTAGTGCATTTTTAGAAAATAAGAAAAACAGTAAAATTTGTATCCAAAGATTCTCAGCATTAAAGGCTTTGGACATATCCGATGTACTGAAAATAAAAAGAGGCTTGAAATGACTGCTTAAGTTAGTGGGGTACTTCACAGCCAGACTTTGAAGGCATCCCAGTACCAGGTATTATAAATATTTTTTCAGAAGCAGGAGATTTTTAGGACCTAGGATTCATATTCGCAGAAAATACTCATTTCAGACTTTAACTCTGTAATTTCCTGGTAGGAGCATGTGTGTTCATACAGCAAGATTGGAATGGTTCATTCAAAAGATGGCAGCCAGATGCAGTCCGTATCTGTCCTTTGCACTAAGCAGATATTCAAGCCAAATGCATGGTCTCAGAGATGTCTCTGGCTGGCTCCCTTCCCACAGGTTAACTGATTTTTCAAGAACATGTTCTGGAAAGATTAATCTGAATCCATGTGTGTTGCTGGTATCATGTTATGAAAGACATTTAGAGAAAAGGCCTCCAAATGAGGGACATACAGTCACCAGTTAAGAGGCTGATATGCCTCAGTACCAGCATCATAGAGACCAACCAAATACAAAACACCAATATTCTTCCATTAGCAAGACAAACAAGTCAATGTGATGGAAAAATCTTAACCTCCTGACTTCTCCCCAAAATGTCCATTGAGAAGGACAAGACTGTGCCAGTAAACTTCCTGTGGAGCTCAGGAGGGCTTCTTGCAAAAGTCTACAGGATAGCCCTTGATGGAAAGAAAGAGAACCTGATCGCATTCATTCCACCTAAGAACAAACTTTCACAGATTTTAAGGCCAATGAGCTAATGGCCCTTGAATGACCCACATTTAAGAATTAGGTGCAGTTTGCATGCCACTAGATTCTGGAGACTAAACAAAGAACAGCACAGCTGAGAGTTGCCACACAGACCCTGCAGGCACACAATGGGTGTGAACTCCAGAGGGTGCGATAAATGGGTGCTCTGCTCCCCTAAATCTGTTTTGTGAGTGGTTTCTGTCTTACTGGAGGTAGGGATTTCTGTTGTGCTGTGCAGGCACAAACTCTTTGGAGGATGCAGAAACTCTTGCAGGCAAATAGAAAATAAGTTCAACTGTTTACTGGTTCAGGTTGCATGTAGGCAATCAACAGAGTCCTAAATATGTAGACGACTTCTTAAAACATACGATGGACGCTGTAACCTCATGCTTGTCTTAATTAGAAGGGAAAAGTTGCAGTTTTGTTTTGCATTGTTACTTCACTGCCAAGAACAAAGAGAATCCCTCAAGGCTTTGAAAGAACTGATGCAAATTGCTACTGAGTTCTGGTGCATTTTGTATTACTTATTTGTCCTCTTAAGTACAAACTACATATATATCCATCCTTGGACAAAGGCAGACTCAAACACCACGCAGGCAATGTTCTCTTCAGATAGTCACTACAGATATACATATAAGTTTTTGGGATATGATTATATTCTTGCAATTATTCTTCAATAAAAGACTGAGCAAATTATTATTGAAGTCCTAAGGGAGTTAAATATAAAGTAATACACTACATGCTTAAAGTTAAAAAAAAACACATTCAGAAAATCAATTTTCAGACTACAGAAAAAAAGCTTCATGTGAAAACATCTGATACAAACTATTGCAAAGGTATGATCATTAGGACATAAGGGTGACATGGTAGGCCTAACCTATCAATTCAAAAAGGGACATAAAATGCTAGCAGCAGGAAAGCCAGTTTTTTGAGGTATGATCCTTAAAATCCAATTAGCCATACTAGACTCTAACTTTCCTTCTATAACATCAAACATTCAAGATAATTTATCATAATGTAAAAACACAACAGAAATATGTTCACAAAAAGGAAAACTAATGAGGAAAAAGTCAATATTTCAACTTGACTTTTGACGATATCAGCTCTTGACTTTATGTCCTGTATATTTGTAGTCAGACAGAGAACAGAAACTCCTGAACAAATTTCTGTAGAAGAATGAACTCTAGCACTCTCCAAATTCTGTAAAAATGAAATTTCTGATCCTTAACACTGCTTTACAAAGAAGAAACACAGAAAGGTAATGCCGTTGCCAGAAGTTAGTGAAAGTTAGTTGGTTTTGATTATGCTTGTTATGTATTCAGACACTACCTATACATCCCCCACATGAATTATGACACAAAGTGTGTGACCTAGCATGAAGCATGTCACCAAGTTTGTGACCTAAACATGTGTTGTTGCTAAGCAATACCCAGTTGCAAGGTCTCCTGTAATCCATACCGTTTACACTTTTACTACAGATGTGCCATGGTCAGTTTGCTAACATGATACCCGTGCTCCCACACTGGGCAATAAAACTCACTCAGCTATTCTGTTTGCAACAGGTCTTAATACCTTCTTCTTGGCATAAGTCCACCCAGCATTGATGGCATGCCCCTGGGTCTTTCATTATGCATGACAGGTTTTCATGCTGTAAAGAATATTATTTTTGAAGGAGGAAGGGAGAAGAAAAACTGATCTTCCTTCTTGCAAAGAAAGGCCTGAGAAGGTAATCAAATTCTAGGGCTGAGCAGACACCAGGCAGAGAGGTTGCTTACATATGTCTAAATTCTTAGATTTATTCTTGGCTATAAGCAATCAGTCCTGTTTGGCATATATCTCAGCAGCCAACGGCATATGTTCTGATGTCAAATTAAGTGATCATCCTAGACAGAAATGGGTCAGGTCTGGGGAAAAGAACAAAAAATACCGTTTCCTGAGCCTCTCAAGAATACCAATATCACCTCTGCAAGCTTGCAGGCTGATGGGACACTTGAGCAAGTAAAAAAAATAACCAGCAGCAAAAGACCTGTTGAAACACCAGCTCATGATGGGTTTTATCACAGAACTTGGTCCCTTTTGTCCTTTGTTCCTCCTCTCAGGAATGCTTGAAGCACAGTCTGTCCACAGTCCATTGCTATAACACACAGGGACAGGAGACCAAGGCCTGACTTGGCTCCTGATGCAGTTCCCTGACAAGGGACGACAGTAGATGCCTCAGGAAGATCAAAATCTCAACAAGCAAAGCCACACATGTGCAAATGTTAAAAATCAAGATCAGAAACCATATTTAGGCACACATTTTTCTTTTCATCTTAGTTACCCTTAACTGCTGTTGTAATAGCAAAATTCAAGTAGCAGCCCTGTTTACCTGTGTCCTTAGCAGTTATCTGGAACCAAGAGGGGTTTTCTAACATGTGATTTGCAGGTGACAAAATGTCCTGATGATGAAGTGGCATACGGCATAAGGATGACCATTTTAAGCATCAGCTGAAAATATTTCTCTCCTTAGGGCCCGTTTCTGCAACTCTAACTCTGAATCACATGGTCCGTAAATTTCTGTTCACAAGATTAATCCTTGTGCATTAATGACCTGAGCTGGATACATGCCACTTTCTAGGACTTAAAAATTTATTTGTGATGCACTGTGAAAGCTAACGCTTAAAGGTAATCTTCCTGTCACTTGTGTAGGTAGCATGTATATTCCTACCCTTAAATACCATGTGCAGTTCAATTCAATTCAAACTGCAGGCAATCTATCTCTTCCTAACACACTTTCCACAGAATTAGGTTCCTCTCATATAATACATAGAGAGGACTGACTTGTTCCACACTTTACATATCTCCTTTTTCTCCCAAAATGAGCAAACTGTTGCAATACCTGTATCAAATGGTAGTGCCTGGTCTCAAGACTACACACCAACAGTGCTTATTTTCATTTCTCTGGGATGTAGTATGGCAAGAACTGTGGATTTGTTAAACACCTTCAGAACGTGTTACAGAACCACTCCTCTTGATCTAAAAATATGAAAACCAAGCATCAGTCAACATACAATAAATGTGATATAGCATAGAGCAGAATAATAGTTCTAGCACATATGGTATTGTGAGAAATTATTTTCTGTGACAGCCAAGCATGACAATGAACAGAAGACAAATTTTCTGCACTACCTCAGTAATGGTTTGCCTGTCCTATAAAGTCTTATAGAGAACTAACTGACAAGATCACCTGGAATTATCTACTCTGATTGGCATTACATGTGACAGATAAAACATTAGTTTAAAGAAAATGAAACATACTTATCAATGACTTGGATATTGACCAAAACCAGATCAAATGGTGGGAAGCTATCCGCAAAAAAATTTTAACAAAGCTTGCAAGGAGTTCTCAAGCAGTTTATGGTAGTGCAGCAACGTGGACCTCATAATATTTTCTGTTCTAACAATGGGCATGTCACAGTTCATTTAAATGGTCTAGTTGTGTGATACATAGAGAAAGGATTGGTGGATAACTTTGAAACTAAAATAATCTGGAAGGGAAATGGGTGAAATGGGAAGTATTCATGATAATATCTGTTAAAAAAAAAAAAATCTGTTGTTGATCTATCAGGAGGAAGGGTATTTTAAGCATCATTGTCTTGGTCTCTTTGAGAGCAAAAGTCTTATTAATGGATTTTAAAACGCCACTGTAAATTTGGAAGCAAACTGCCCTCTACAAAACCAAACAAAACTGATTTCAATAGGTGGTAATTGTAAAGAGCAGAAAAATAACAGGTATATGTACAGGGGAAAAAAATTAATTTTGAATGAGATGAGATGCTCGTCAATAAGATTCTGCTGAAATATTTATTATTGTCAGTAAAACTTCTCAGACTATTCCAAAACTGACAGATCCTCACAAAATATACAGATTATATCTTGAATCTTCTTATGGAAGTCTGAATATCCCCTGGTCTTTCAGATCTTGTTGACTGTGTCTTAGAATGCTATAAAAGGTTGCTCTAATTTTGGTGACAGAAAAGTAGAATTTTTTAAGCTGAGCATGCAGACAGGAGATTTAGAAGAGGACAAAGCAGCGCATGGGGAATGAACTGGCTGGAAAGGGTTTAGAGCCGAGATAGAGGATCCCTCTAGTGATAAGGGTGAAGAGGTAGATGATGGGAAGGTGCTCCAATTAGGGTGTGGGTATGACAGCATCAGGATGATGAGAGGAAAAATGACTTTGCCAGAGATGCTGCAAATCAACCAGGAAGAGAGAAGTCAGAACAATGCTCGTTATACAGGTTTTGCAGGCTCAGGGACTCTTTTTATAACTGGAGACAGCAGGCACAGCATTCAGGCAGCTGAAACATAGGAGGCTGCATGAGAAGCCAGGGACCAACATAGCCACAAGTCATCTGACCAGCCCAGAATACTGCTGAGATAACCACAAACCACTGTTCTGCCTACCATGCAATGGTTGTAGCTTGAGCATGATTGCAGTGACATTCAGACATTTGCTCCCGTTGCCTTGAAAATCAGCTCTGATTTAACCAAAACCTGCGAACATGAATCTGGCAACTACCTTCTTGTTAAAAATAAGAAAACTAATAATGCCCTCCTCTTACTTAAGGATACATCTTGAAGCACTTATTCTTCATGAGCTGGTGCTTTCAGCAGGACTATTAGGTACAACTCAGCAAATGTTCTTCAACCAGAATGTCTTTCAGGCAGCAGGCTTCCTTTCATCCACAAGTATGGCTACAGCCCCAGAGAAACACAGACTGAACACCTCTGTAAATGTGGATCTTTGGTTTCTCATGAAATACAGTATGGGGACTTTTCCAAAGGCTCATCACAACTGCCTAATAAAAAATTTCCAAATAGCAACACAACAGATCTCCCTGGATCTTTTTGGATTACTTATGCTCATTCTCAGAGGTACCCTCAGAGAGTTGGAAAGATGCAGCTAAGAGAACAAAACTATAATTGCATTGGTATTGCAAAAATTTCCCAAGGAAATGGCACTGTCGGTTTCAACACAAGTTTTAGACACCACTTATAATCAATAGAAGAGAACAGTCTCTGAAGTGAGTGATTTAGAAGAGGAGGATCATTTAGATGCTTTGATTTCCTCTGTAGAAAAACTCCCTTCATTGACTGTATAAGGAGCCTGGAGAGGTCAGGGAATGAAAAGAGCAACAGTAGACTTTCTACTCAAAGAAAGGTATCAGAAAAGTCATCATTAGAATTCGCCCCTGCATTGAGGGCAGTCTCAAGAGGCAGACCAAAATCTGAACAATAATTATGCTTAACTGTCTCCAATCATTTCCCTGAAACTTCTTACAGCAAATGAAAAGTAGGTAAATGAGTTTATACATTTAAATTCTCAGTAAATAATACACAAAGAGAGAAGGGAACCTGGATTAAATTATTATGAACAATGAAAATTCTTTTTGGGTAAATCTGAAAGGAAAATGTATACTCTGTTCCACTTGGGAGGATCTGCTTCTTGTCACGTATGGCATGAGTTTGCCAGGGCGCTTCTTTACTGTTGTAACAAAATAGCTTTGTGAATATCCCGGTCTCCAAAGGCAGACGTCAGGAGGTACTAGGAATTCTTCAGTTCAGAGCTTGACCCATCTGATCAAACCCATACACTTTTCTTGTGGGGGAAAAGTGTTGTCACTGTGTTGTCTCAGGCCCTGTACATCAACCGTAATCTTCATCTTGTTTCATCTTTCCCTGTATTTTTAGTCTGGACAGATCATCCTGTTGTACTTGAAGATTCACACAGTCTTGTGTAACTGTTTTATTTCACCCCTCGCTCAGCCAGCTGTACAACAAAAGCCAGAGAAGAAGAGTGAGCTCTGTGTACTGTCAGAGCTACATAGTTCTGACTATTATTTCCGCTTGATGGCTTTGGTTTTATCCAAGGATTATTCAGTTTGGGAATAATGGGAGATTTACATGCTTGCACACAGGTCAAATGACAGTCAGAATGCACATGTGTTGCAATTTCTTCACCTGCAGATTATTCCTGGTGACTGTTATTTTAAAGCTTTCCTAACTGGCAATGGCAGAACTTACTGTTTGAATCCTTCTGTTTGCAGATGAATGCCGATGTCCTCCTAGTGGTCCAGCAGGATGCTGCTTTGATATTGAACGATTAATTAATTCATATAACATCAGCATAGATTTTCTACAGACCAATTCTTAAATACACTGAATAGGTCACTTAAACTCACTGGAATTTTTTTCCAAGTAGCTATTTCTTAAACCAGGACTGTTACCATGCTATTTTGAGTTTTTGACAAACTCCAGCAAATTAGTATCAACTCCAATGTCTTCCCCTCTGACCACAGGAACAACTACAAATGCTCTGCTATTTTCCCTGGAATTCCTAAAGGTTTCAGTAATCATTTGGATATATTAAAAAGGAAATATAGAGAAAGCTGTGCTGATTTTTGCTCCATAAAAAAAGGCAAAATAAAACCAATGTGAATTTCACAACCTATCCTTTAACAAAGGAGAGAAAGAAATGACAGTTTTGCAGCTTCTGAGGAGTTACCAAGACTGGTTGAAATACAGCTGTGAATTCTGAATAATGACAACATAGGAAAAAAAAAACATCCCACTGACTTATTGATCAAGTTATTCATATTTAATGATGATATACACACAGGCAGGCTAAAGAAATTTACTGGCACTTCATTTATTTTTCAACTTTATCTAAGTTTCTTAGAACCATATGCTATTACCCAGACAAGATGAAAGTAAGCAAAGTATTCTCTATCACTTTTTGGGTCTTTGGGATTGAGTATCTCCCTAAAGATACTTACAGTCATATTTACAGTGATCAAGCCTAGTATGCACAACACCAACAAAGCCCTTTAGCACAGCTTACACAGGAGTAAAAATTAAGAGTAGAATGACCTTTTCTATCTCCTCACATGTAGCAATGGGTGTGTGGGGAGAGAAGAGAAAATTTGTGATAATTCCAAGAGGGGCTTCCTAAATCCATTTACCAGAAACAACAGGATAACAGGCACTCCAGCTCTGTCAGCTGCACACCAGCAGGGAGCAAGTCCTCAGCTCACTTCAGAATATCACCACTTTATCCTTCCTCGGCAAAGTATTTTGGTCAGACCATAAAGGTAGGTCTCAGCTCTAGAATCCTCACCTCAGCTCTTAACCTCTTCTGAGACTTCCCAGGGATGCAGGATGCCTGCTAAGAGACAAGTCTTTTGAACAGGAGCTTTAAAACAGAGGCCTATTCAGTGACCATAACAGATCGGATGGCTTTTTTTTTTTTGCTTGATTTTAACAAAGAGCAGCTCCATCATAAATCTTCACTTCAAATTTGATTGCTTTATAATATATCATCCTGTGATGTAACTGGCATCTGCACTTGGCTCTTATTAGGTGACGCCATATGGTACAATTAGAAGTGGAGACAGAGAGTGCCATTTTAAAAAGTTAAATTTTATTCATCTGTGATTAAACTACTCTCATTCATCTGCATGCATTCAAAATCCTAATTTAACCTCTAAAGAGGTTTATATTTGATGCTGCATCTATCTTTCGTATTTTTGAAAGTCTAAATCACTAAGATGTACTTCTATTGTAATTTGCTTAAGTTGTTTGTTTGTTTTCTTACTAATAGGTTTCACAGCCTATCACAGGGTTAGCTGGATTGGCAAGTTGTGTGCTGTTTCCAATACCTCACAGTCTCAAAGCAAGCAAAGGCTCTTTTGCACATTGCTTTTAGGTCTCCACTGGGAGATCTACACAATTGAATCAAGCTTTGTCTTACCTACATTCTAGCCATGGCAAAAAATAAATCTGCAGGTTATCAATAAAGGACTTTAATTGGCAAGACTGTTTTATTTATTCATGGGGAGATAAGTGAGTCCTAGAATGCCTTCTTTCCCAGAAGGCCAGGGGATTGCACACAACTCACAAATCTTTCTCGATAATCCTTTACTTGAACCAGAAATTGTATTATGTTTTTGTTCCTGCATGCTAAAACTGACCAAGCGGGCAATGATTTATTAAGCTGGAGTCTTGAGTCTCCTGCCACGCAACCCATTTAGTCACAGTAATAGTTATGAAACAGATCATGCATTCTAAGATAGGCTATAATTTGCGTTAAAGAAACTTGTCTGTTTCAATTACCAAATTCAATTTGCAAAGCCCTATAAAAGGTTGTGAAGTAAAAAGAAACAAAGCAGCTAAACTTTAGGTTGTAATGTTATGTATTACATAAACACACAGAACAGAAGAGAAAGTAAGACTTTGGTATGGACCCAAAAGATAAAAACCAAATGCTTCCACATAACTAAACACTAAGCAGACCCTTTCAAACAGGTAGCATTCTTCCAATCTACAGTTTTGCATTCCGAGTCTCTGTTTACAAATAATCAGAGGTAATCATATGGTTTTGTATACTTCCTCAGTGAAAGACTGAAACTGGAGCCCACACACAGATGTGTACGAATAGTCCTTCAAGAAAAGAAGATGCTTTTACTGAAGGACTGATTCAGGGTTATAAACAAAGTACCACACATTTTTAGATGCTGATTAAGCACATCTGAAATTTGAATTTTAGTCTCATTGATTTCAACTTGCATCCAAGGTTATATGCATTCCATAGCATTTTAAGTAATTTAAAAACTGAGCTTTCTTAGAGAATGCACAGGGTGGGGTGGGGGGAGGGAACCAGTCTTTGCTGTTTTCAAATAAATGTAGTTTCTCCAGCTATTCCAAATTATTAGGAACATAAAATTTGTTAAAATTCACTTCCAGATATATCTGGAAAAGATTAAGGCAACCCTAATGTTACTCTTCATTAATTAACAATACAATGTTTTGCTTTGAAACAACAGATAATAGAAGATATAATTTATTATGACCATCACAATCAATTCCACCAGCTGAAAAAGGAGGTGGGAAGAGGAGCTTTTGGAAGTTTCTTCAACATAAAGCTATCCATAGACCTCAAATATCGAAATAGCTTTGTGATTTTCTTTTCCTGTGTGAATGTGTAATTAGGAGGAGGGAATGTTAGCTGGGAGAAAAACAAGTGGAAAATCAGAAAAACAGAGAGTAACAGAACCAAGCAGATTGAAGTGGAAGATACAAGGGACAGGCACAGCTGAGATGCAGATGGTGAAGAGGAAGCTCAGCAAATTCACAGTCAGCAGAGGCTGATACTGGACAGAAGCAGGCTTAGAGGTACAGCCCCAGCCACAAGCTAATATCCTCCTGATGGGGGACATTTGCCAGGCTAACTTGGCTCATTTTAAGCATGAAGGGGCCATTTACTTCCTGTCACTGAAATTGATTAAGTTTCATTAAATTAGTTTGATAGCCAGAATCAAGACTTTACCTCCAAATTTAATCTTATGTAACATTTGCTTGTTCAGGAAAATGAGAGAACTAGATTTAAATCTCAGTCACACATCTATCAGGCCAGCAGGTCAGGTGGGAATTTCTTAAATTTGCAACCTTGCAGTTACAATACGTGCCTAAGAAATGGGAGATGTGGCAAATTTCTGGCCATGCCAACAAGTTCTTTTTGTGATAACTCCAAGCAAACTGCCTCAATTACCTTTGTTTCAGCTTGTTCTGTAAAGCAATTACAGCAATATTTCCTCACTGCGAAGGCATTGCAAAGGTACGCTGGAATTTGCAATACAAATTTTGATCCCATGACTGCAGCTGTTACTTGTTGAAATTATTGTTATGTAGCAAGTGATTCGGACTTAGAAAGTTTCTGTAAGAAAACTGAGAGCCTGATGAGCCATTTTATTCACCTTTGAAATATTTGTGAGCTATAGATGCAGATCTATTCTAAATGAAGAGAGGTAAAGGAAAAGGTAAGAGATGAGGCAGCTATGACCACAGCCCAACACACAGCACTACATGCTTCACTGACCAGTATTACTTGGGGGTGACAAAGCCCTGCAGGATGATATGCACAGAGGCTTGAACATGGATATATACACCTGCACCCACTTAACAGCTACACACTTGAAGTACTGACAATTCTTTTCTTATTTCATCTCCACTGCTCAATCAGCACCCTGAACTGAGATTATAGCTCCAATATATTCTATCGTAGCTACTTTTTAGAAATTGCCTTGCATTCTTCACAACACATTATTTCAAAGCAACACTCTAAAATGCAGAGATTGCTGGATAAGATTAAATGGGTTTTGCCAAGATAAAAGAAAAAAATTACTCTGATTTTTAGACCCAGTAATCTTGTTTCTTTTAATGATTGATGAAAGATCACTGTTGAAACCTTCAAGTGAGTCAGCAGTGCATGCAGCACAGACGAAGTGTTGCAACTGCAGAAAAACATACCCCAGAAAAATGGTCTTGAGACCATTAAAATAAAATCCCTTGCACCTGGAGAGAACAAGCACAAAGCAATCACCTGAGGCTTTCCACAAAGTATTTCTATATCAAATATTACAACGATGAAAAGATGCTGTTAGTGAAAGATATAAGCATATTAATATGTTAGTGAAATAATGCATTAAATCCTCTAGGGTCTCTACTATTTGAAGTTACAGAAGTTTTTGCACTGCAATAGCACAGATATTACTAACAAATTTCAGCCGATCAAGCTATGAGGGAAATTCCTGTAATAAAATATCACTAGTGTAAGTTTCAGATAAAGATGATGTTGTATTATACAAAGGCTCAATGTTAACTGAAGTCTGACCGACATAGGCAACTGGAAAGTCTATTCAAGGCATGTGTTTGCGTCAGGAACTGCAAGACTGCACTGTACTTGTAAATATAAGGGTTTTCTGCAAGTATGGTTGTACAAACGTAATGCCAACAAGACTATACAAAAACGGCTGCTCTTCAAAAGAACAAAGCAGCCAATATTAAAAATAAAAAAAAAAAACAAAACCAAACAACCCTGACAATTCCAAACACTTTACTCGCCAGAACTGTTTACTTTTCTTTCTGTTTCTGTGTATTTTCCTTGTAGAAATCAGTACCAAGCAAGAGGAAAAAAATCCCCATGGATAGACATGAATGTCAGCAAACAAACAGCTCTTCAATTTATTTGGACAATATTTTAAAATCATAAAATATTGCAGAAATGAGAATCTATTTTTAATCATAAAAATCAAGCTAAGTTTCTTTGCCATTTTTATGAAGGTTTTTTTCAGGTGGTCAGAACATTTTCTGATGTTGAAAAGGACAATTTGTGCAATACGAGTTTTGCCTGGCAACCTCTTGCATGGCAGGTCAACCAAAGACAAATTGCTTATTTCAAGCTCTACCCCTACTTGACTACTGAATACTGGTCTCACAGGGTCTTGTGGAGGGAAAATGTTCATTTCCCTAAGCAGACAAGGCACCTACACAAGTTAGTGTGGGGCCAACTTTCCACTGAAATTGTTGCATGGAAGTCGATGATATTTAAAGTGACTGTTGAAGTGAGAAAATGGATGTGCTTTTTGACTGTTTTTCGGGAATCACTCTAGAGATTTTACAGAAGCATGGTTGCAAATCATGTTACTCTGAAATTGTGTTCACTGTTGTCGAAAGCCAGTACCAAAGTATGTTTTGAAAGAAAGATTAATGTCTTGATGGATAGGTTAGAGAACCCCAGACAAATACATGATAGGAAATGATGACTGACTGAATACCAGCTGGGGCGAATGACATGCATGAGTAGAGACAGCCAAGTTAAAAGTGCTCAAAAATGGAAGCAGTGCTAGGCAACTGCAAAGGCTGGAGCCCAGACTTTCTATCTGCTTAGTCTTATCATTTGCTAGGATTCTGCTGAAGTTGGAAAACACTACATTCATTTACCCTTGCTGCTGATTTGGTAGCACAGGTTTAGAAAGGAGTTGAATGAAAACAGAGCCATGCAAACAGAACCTGTAGGATATTGTGAGTGAGGTGGGCTTTCTAGTTCTACCTTGGGAAAACTGATGTTTTGCCCTGTTATAATGCTCCCAGACCACAACGACAAAAAAAGGTTTCAGCCACTTGTAATTTGTGCCTTGGGTGATCAAAGAAGCTTTCTCAGGCATTTGTAGGAGAAGCAGCTAAGTGTACACATGTGGACATTACTGCAGACACTTGGCCAACTGTGCAAGACAGAACATGTACTGGAGAGCCCCCTTTGGTCTCTGGAATCTAGCTGAAACAACAGAACCTGAATAGTGCTGATCAGTTCTGATGCATGACAAATTCCCAGAGTGAAAGGTAACTTTTTATTAACTGTAGACAATGCTGGTTTATCCAGAGGGATGGGAGGAGCAGGGGTGAAAAGAAGGAGTTGGGTAGTTTGGACATGGCTTAGAGTTACTTGCATGTTTAAGTTACTAGAAAAATATTTATGGCAGGGAAGTTTATACTGAAGCTTGGGCAAGGTCACCTTTACTATCAGCTACTGTTTCACATCCTAGAGTATTTGCTTTGCAACCAGCACGCAAGTCATCTTTCTAATCTCCATATTGTCCAGGAAGCTATCCAAATACCTAGCTTCCTACTTCAGTCTGCATAATGGGATAGGTTCTCTGCCTTGGTTGTGAACCTTATGAACCTGCTTTGGCTTATCTTTGTTGAGGATTAAGTTTCTAGAAAGGCTACAATCATCCCATCAAAGTGCTTGAAAGACACACAGCCTTATATTTACATATGACTTTTTGCGGTGTGCAGCCCAAACATGCAAATTTTTGCCTTCCTTTCTCTCTAAAACCCTGGCCAGTCCCTGCCTTTGACTTCTGTGCCACTGGAACAGCATAAGTGTGATTTAAGTAAAAGAGTTGTCATCTTCCTCTAAATGAGATACACTTAGTACAACTTTGGCATGCCTCAGAGATGACCTGAATAGCACATTTTCACCTCAAATCTACTTATCCAAGTGCTCTGGCTGACTACTACTCTCACAGTCCACAGATGTGCTACAGAAGGGGCTCAGTAGACAGTACTGAGCTCCTCTCAATTATGCTTTTATCAGTGTCTCTGAACCCAACTCACTACACAATTTCTTTCATGTCCATTTATCAGATATTTATGATCCTGCCAAGAAGCAATTAGATAGACCAAAATGACCAGCAAAATACAAAAAAGCAGCAGACTTAAGCACAGAACTTCACTCTCAATACCCCTTTACTTCTTTATTAAAATCAAGTAGAGAAGTATCTGTAAGACATGCTTATACTTAAGCAGCTGATAACTTTTCTGCTTTCAAAACATTTAGCTCTTCAATTCAGAGTTTATTCTGCCTCCATGGGATTCCCAGAGTGAGCGTAAGCTCAACAAATTTAGCCACTTTTTGAGCGTTTTCCCAGCTCCTCTCACTACTCT
Source organism: Psilopsiagon aurifrons (assembly GCA_025447955.1). Classification (NCBI taxonomy): domain Eukaryota; kingdom Metazoa; phylum Chordata; class Aves; order Psittaciformes; family Psittacidae; genus Psilopsiagon; species Psilopsiagon aurifrons. The sequence continues at coordinate 28,257 of JAOEHY010047352.1, forward strand.
TTCTGAAATGCAGTACAGCCGTCAGCAATCAGCACAAATAGGTCATGAGCAGAAATGGCATGGCTCAAAATCTTCTAGACTATACAACTCCTGCTGTGGGACTTTGTGTGGCTTCAAGGGGGGTGGGCAGACAGCTAGATTTTTTCACAGCTCTTGGTGAAGAGCCTGTTTACTGGACTTTGTATGTGGGTACTTTACCTAGGAAATCTATTCCATAAAAGCAGATCCATTAATTTCACTCTGGTTTGCTTTTTTTAGGGAGGTGATTGGTTGTTTTTTTCCCCTAAGCAAGGAGATGCTCAAGTGTCCTGAGCATTCGCTTCCTATGACAAGATAAACCTCGGGCTCCATTCAGCAAACTGCATCCTGCTGCTGCTCAGTGACTGGTTGAGGAGGGTCAAGTGAAACAGCCATCCAAGTCAATACTTCCTTGATGTCATGGCTTGGAGACTTGGGTTAGTTGGGATTTTTCAAAAAAACCTTGAACCATAAACCTGCCCTGTTGGTAGTTCTGCTTCTGCATTATCTTTAGGAGCTTAGCATTCATGAATTTTCAGTGTTATGATTATGCTTGCATTTAGATATTTCAGACAAAATACTCAGAATGCAAAGCTTTAATAGCACACTGTTAGATTTTTGGAACTATAATTCCCAGAACACAGCACTGGGACTCACAATAGCCACCAGTACCACAGCAATTACCACCAAAGGATCTCAAAGCACATGATAAACCACTGTTAGGTATCATAGCACCTTTAAGATTTAGGCAAAATTTTGTAAAGAGGCAACTATTAGTTTTATAATAAGGAAGGATACATATGCATGTATCACAGCTGTGCTTGAAGTTGAGTTGTTTTCACTCTCTTGCCCTTGTTCATCAAGATCTAACAGAACTGACAAACCAGAGAGAATATCAGCTCAAAGGATAACAGCAAACCCATACAGGCAAGCAGGGTGAATGTTTTTACTGCCAGTTGTTCTTGGGATACCCAGAACCACCTAATGTCATTTAAAGAAACCTTTATTTGGCTATGCCGCTCTATAGAAAATACAGTGCAAGTGATAGTGGTAAATGTATTACTGTGTTATGAGTAACATTATTCAAGTGTTTCCTTTAAATATTTTTTAGCATTAAATAATAAAAACATGTCATTAAAATGTTAAGAGCAGAAAAGTGATAAATGTAAATCTCCTAGGCCATACAGTTTCTGCTGTGGGCCTTTTTAAGTAGAGAAGTGTTTGGTGCAGGTGTGAGGGGTGTGGTGGTGCTAGAACAGCAAAGCGAAAGTAACAGAGAAAAGCAGGGAATGAGAAAAATGCTGATCAGCAGACATGGCTTTCCTTCTTCCTTTCTTTCCTTGTATTTTACTGCTATATGGCCATTTTCTATTGTATTTGCAGAGGAGAAAGGAAGACAGAACACTCTAAATATTCTAGTTTTTAGCTAGCTAAGATTATTCCTGGATGACTCCTGCTGCCTTCTCCTCCCGAGGCAGGTGCTGGAATGGATAGCAAAACTTTTCAAAACTAGAGTTCATTTGTACTAGACACCTTCAAAAGGCCTCAGCAATAACTCTTACCCTAATCAAGCTTTGATGTACTATAGATTGCTACATTTGAATTCAATATTCCCCAGTAATACTCTGCTATTGTTTGGGTGAACAATTATGTGCAGATTCATCCCTGCTTCAGTGCAGACTCAGTCATGTACAGACAGCTAACTCTGAATAGGTCTCTGCAAGCATAATTGTCTAGCCTGATTATGATATGGATTATACGCTACCATTTTTGGAGTTCTGAAAAAGCAGACTGAAGATTTTAAAGATAAAGGTAATTGACTAAGAGAAGAATGATCACTATACCTTTCAACACTCTATATAAAAGAAGCATCATCCCACTATATAAAAGAGGTTTAATTGTGCTGTTATTAGGCATGACTAGAGCCAAATGCTTTTTCAGTGCAACTGTGTAGAAGGTTTTATTATGAAGGGAATGCCCTACAAAAATCTGTGAAATGATCTGGAGGTTCCAGAAGTTATCCAGTATTACAGATAACAGTATCTATAATGCTACTGCCTTGTTTGCCATTACTGATACTGTTTGGTTCCCTGCTACCTGCTGGTTCTCTTTCAGGCCTCTCATCCTGATAACACAACACAGTTCCTAACAGTTACCCAGAGTGTAACTGATGTTAAATAACCTGGCTAAACTCTTTCTATGGGAGAAAACACCACAAGAATGTAAGAGGGAGAGTTATGCAGAGTGACTTTATAATCCCCAATTTGTATCATGTGCCATGACGCTTAAATTTATTTCTGTGTGTAAAGGCTTCAGGATGATTTAGGATTAAAGATTACTAAGCAGCAAATGAAGCACAGCTAGCATCTCTCTGATATGAATTTCTAGAGATGTTCAAGACTCTACATCTTGCAGAAAGGCCCCTGTTATTACGCCTGTCCTCAACAGGTATGAATGAAGCCAGAGTTGCTAGAACTACACCAACTCCAGGAGCTGCAAATCAGCAAACCAGTGCATGGCCTCAGGTTCTGCAAATACTAGAAGGAATGAAGGATGCTCAGCCTTCAGTAGGAGTTCAAAACCTGATGGAACCTAACCCCCACTGTGCATGTGCTATTCCTGAGCTGTGGCTGGCTGTGGATGTGTCCTGAACAAAGTATTCTTGTCCCAGCAGTAACAAATATCAGATGCAAACAGGATTATACAGCTTCAAAATAGAGCATGTTTTGTTGCCTTCCAGGATGCTAGACACATCTTTGGTTTTTATTCACATAACTACACAAGTCTCAGTCAAATCTGGCTTCTGTTGTATGAATCTATGAAGAATTTTGCATTAGAGGGCCTGCACACACACTGGATCACTACCAAAGCCCAAAATACTTCAGACATGGAGTTACTGCAAGTTGTAGAAAGTCAAGGGCTTGATTCTGCTTCCAATCATAAACATCCGAACCCCACTCTAGAGCATTCCTTTGCCTTAAAGTCTATTTATGAGACCACATGCTGATTGGGTGAGAAAAATGTTTAATTCTCTATAGTAAGCAGATCAGAGGGGTAAAAATACAAAGCATGATTAACTTGCTGAGTGCAAGCCTGACTTATTCAAACCCTCTCCTCTGGAAGAATTTCCTCCATACTCAAGGATAACAAAGTCCAACAATAGTATTTGAGGGGAGGGGGGGAGTTTTGCTAGCTGAAGGAAGTATGCCGCCTAAGAAAAGCAACTGCTTGCAACAACCAGCTGAACTGATTTCAGATCATAGTCACTCAAAGAAAGCCCCTTCAGATGCTGACACCAAGGTGACAAAGAGGAATCCTTACAAGGGTATTTAGAAAGAGCATTCAAATTGCACATGCTTGCTATTAGTATCCAGAGACTTAATTTCTTATGGTATTATAGCAATTTGGCATGAAATAACACTGAATACTATGTTTTGTTTTAATACTTACCCTTCCAAAAGTACTGGAAGAATGAAATTAAGTGGTTCCAGTTTTCTGGTTTTTACAATACACTTGAAAGCACTGGAATGCTTCTCACTTTCAAAACAAGTGATGCACACCATTCCTGAGGAGTATGAGGATGCTCTCACATGGCTGCTCTAGCACAGTGATACAGTCAAAATGAAAAGGAGAGGGCAGAATAATCAGAGGCAGAATATTGTTTTGGGAAATTCTTTCATCCACTGAAGCTGTGGTATTTAAAGGAAACTGTTTTGGTACCAAAGGCTTTGGCAATGAGATCTCACAGACAAAAGTCAAATCATTTTATCCAATACTTGACTGGATAATCAATAATCCTAACTGGAAAGGATTTGGATTACTACCCCCAGTTTGGTTTTGTTTTTATCTTTACTTCTAAAATTGAAATCCGTAAGTTCTTCAGAGAAGAAGATTTCATTCTGACAGATAAAAGGAATGTGACGTTTCCCTGTAAGGCTTGGCAGATTAAAGACACGATAACATTAGGAAGCATCTCTGCACATAGAGTAATCTACCAAGAGAGAAATCTGCATCCATGCATTGTTGTTAAAAAAAAAATAAAAAATGGTGTTGACACATCATTGTGAAAAATCAAATACTGATGGAAAATGCACCTCTTGTCTTCAAAAAAAATATCTTGAATTGGAGGAGGGAGAAGTTTTTCTTGCTTTCTCAAGGCCAGAAGTAGTGTACACATACACACAGTTACATGTAAGGCATAGATCTCATGCATTTAGCCCCTATCTCTTGTGTAATGAATTTTACCAGAGAAATACACATGTTTTGAAGAATAAATGGCTTACATCATACCTAACAGGTAACGCAATCCCTTGTAAGTCAAAATCAGGTGAAAGATACCATCTTCTTTCACAATAATGTTGCATTTTTGCATAATGACTTACAAGGCATTTCAAGAGTTGCCATATTTTAAATTCCTGATTAGGAGCTACAAAATCTTGGTATATAAAGTAGATCTCTGGCCTCAGGACTACCAATTTGTTTCTCAGTACACAGATGCCCTAACTTCTCCACTGGGATAACAAAAGCCAAAAAGCAAGGACAAGGGTTGGTTTATATTTGTGATCTTTCTCTTTTCTTTTATTGGTAGACATTTAATCTTACAGAGAGAGACACAAAACATTGTAATTATTAATAGGCGAAGAGGAGTGGTAGTAATTGTGCTTTCTGAAAGCTTTAGAATCTTTCAGAGTAGTACACTTGGGGCTTCTTCCCTCTTCTTTTTCCTGCAGTACTTTCTGAGCCATCACTTCAAAGGCTGTTGTTTAGCTTATATCATAAGCATCTTTTTTTCCTGCCTTCAGGATGCCCTCAAACCAAAAGAAGATACACCAGTGTGCTGTTGTCAGGGACACAAATGGTTGAAATCTGCACACTGATTCCAGTGAATAGTTTTAATGTGGGATAAGGTAACCTAGTCCAGAATTAACTACATGTAAATGATAAAACAAAAAGCCATCCTTTCTATGCAAATTCAAGGAGCACCTGACATTCAAGAGTAATAAACTTAAGTCACAAGAAACGCCTTCCTCCAGTGGATCCATCTGGGATTGGAACACTCAGAAAAAGTATTGATTCAATGCTAGGACTGCAGAAATCTTATGGAGATTCTGTGTTTGAAAAGCTAAGCAGGGTTTTAGGAAGGTCACAGGGATGATATCTGCTTTTTTATCTATTCAATTTATTCTGGTAATGACAATAAGACATTTGAAAAGGTAAAGAGCTAGGTTCAAGTACAAGCTAAAGTCTACAGTGTCAGAGGACTGAACAGACATACAACATTGGAGATGATCCTGCCCCTCTACTCAGCTCTTGCAAGACCTCACTTGGAGTACTGTGTGCAGTCCAGTGTCCTCAACATAAAAAGGACATGGAACTGTTGTAACAAGTCCAGAGGAGGGCCATGAGGATGATCATGGGACTGGAGCACCTCCCATATGAAGACAGGATAAGAAAGTTGGGGCTGTTCAGCCTGGAGAAGAGAAGGCTGCGTGGAGACCTCATAGCAGCCTTCCAGTATCT
>JAOEHY010047358.1:0-30431 GCA_025447955.1 Psilopsiagon aurifrons
ACACCCCCAAGTCCTTCTCCACAGGGCTGCTCTGAATCTCTTCTCTGCCCAACCTGCAGCTGTGCCTGGGATTGCTCTGACCCAGGTGTAGGACCTTGCACTTGTCATGGTTAAACTTCAAAAGACTGGCATTAACTCACCTAACATAATATAGGACAGAACTGGAATAACAATTGAAACCTAAATGAATAGACTTAGTCTCGGAGAAACCACCACTGTGCTGATACATCCATCTAAGTCAAAAGAAAAACAAAAGAAAAAAAAAATTTAAAAAAAAAGAGAAAGTCCTATGGAGAGAGGCTGAGCGAGCTAGGGTTGTTCAGCCTGGAGAAGAGAAGGCTCAGGGGAGACCTCAGAGAAGCTTCCAGTGCCTAAAGGGGGCCTACAGGAAGTATGGAAAGGGTACGTAGCGATAGGACAAGAGGGAATGGTTTTAAACTGAAAGAGGGTAGATTTAGATTAGCTATTAGGAAGAAATTCTTTACTGTGAGGGTGGTGAGGCACTGGAACAGGTTGCCTGCCCAGAGAAACTGTGGCTGCCCCATCCCTGGCAGTGTCCAAGGTCAGGCTGGACAGGTCTTTGAGCAACCTGGTCTAGTGGAAGGTGTCCCTGCCTGTGGCAGGGGGATTGGAATGAGATGATCTTTGAGGTCCCTTCCAACCAAGCCATTCTGTGAGGCTACAGTTCTGTTGTTCTTATCTGTTATGTTTTTTATTGCTGTCACATATTGATTAGCACTGCACTTGGAAAGAGCTATGATTACCTTGCAAGTGGCACAAGCACACATTCCCTGATGCTGTATCTTCTGTTCCTTACAAAACTCACCCTCCAAAGCTAATTATCCATGACGAAAAATAATCCATAAAACTGAAAACAAGGAATTTGAGAAGAAATGCTGCAAGGACAGTATTTCTGTGCTTCAAAGATCAGGTCAAAGTGACATAATAAAAACCACACATCCAGCTCTCTTTATCACTTTTCGGCAAGTTTCTTCCTCATAAAATTTTGGGTAAGTCCTGATGAGACAGACTGCAGCAGCAATGTGCCATTTTGCCAAGGGTCAAACTAAGGAACTTGATGTATCCTTCAACTGTTTGCATGCTCAGGTTTAGGCTGGCAACTGATGTGGGTATGCAGTCACTGCCTGTCTTTTGTTTTTCAGAACAAGGAGAAAACACATTTTTACCCTCCCTTGTCTGGGAAACAGGAAACAGATTCTTATAAAGGCTCTCCCACATACAGACTGCGCAGGAAAAAGGTGGAGTTTGGCAACATTAAGATTTGTTCTTCAAATGCAGACCAGTAATTATTCTAGGGTAAGCGACAGGATGGCTGGGCTTACTAATGTTTACTCACTCTGGTGCTGCTGTTTTCAAATGTATTTATGTTTCATGCAGACTTACCTATAACTGTAAAAATCAGTTATTTTTACATGAGTTTTCAGGTGGCTAGACCTTTGCAGTCTTTATTTACCTTTACATAAAGGCAACAAAGGCAAAGAAATATGCCCTTTTAAGTAACTGTACAAGTTACTTAGTTCTTAAGCACCTTATAAAGTGGCTAGACATTTTTATCTCTATTTTATAAATGAGACTATACTGTTTCAAGCGCTGTCCCCAGAGCACATGAAAAGTTCCAAACCTCCACCTCAGAAACTGCTAGTAGCAACATTGTTGTTAGCTCAGGGAAAAAAAAATGAAATCATTAGGACAAAAAAGTATGTGGGTTTTCTGGGAAAGTCAGTCACTAAGATGCTGGCTTGAAGCTACCTGTGACAAGCTACCAAAGAAAATCCTGTAATAACTTGATTGCTACACACACGGAGTTTGGTACACGATCCACCTTCACTGAGAGCACCCAACATCCAAACTCCTTAGCAGTGGAGTGCTTAACTGGACAGGATTCAATCTCTTTCAAAAAGACACGCTTCAACCACTGAGAAATTAAGATATTTTAAGTGAATGGAATGAACCTAAACAAAAAAAGAAATCTGATTTCTTTCACTACCTTAACTTGTGCTTGTTGAGGTCAGACTGAACAGTCTTTCACACCTGGGGAAAGGAAATAAAAAAAAATCATAATCTTAAGTGCAGTGAGAGTCCTGTGAATATTACAAAACACAGCATTTAACCCCATGAAAATATTTAAATACATGCAGTCAATGTAGTTCCTCTTCAGAGTGTTCTGTGAGCTGTCACTCATGATAAAAATCCCCTAACAAGTTCCTTGAAATCAAATTACAATGAAAAAAATTATTAAAATCCCCTCAGAAAAGTGCCTTGTTACTCTATCAAGACTATTCTCAAATTAAAAGTGACTGGGAAAGCAAAGACTCATCTTCAAAAAGAATAGGTTCAACACCTTTAGTAATGTAGCTGCATGAGTGCCATGCAATAAAACTCCCAAGCCAATAAAACCTGACATGCACTTAAAAATCAGTGTGGTGCTGTCAGCCACCTAACATCCAGCATTAGGATCTTTCCTGCCAACGCACTATGCTTCATTACCTTTAGCATCCATTGGCATAGGCATTTGCTGCTGCTCTGTCCCACACAGAATAAGTTAAAGAACTCACACTTCCTTTTAGCTGAGCTAGCAGCAGTAAGAAAAGTGATGGTTCATCCTGCAGCACTGGCAGAGCAGAGCTTTGGGAATGGAATACTTAAAAAAGAAATCATTATCAGGGTTTGCTTTACTTTTATTTCTTAGCACTAGAGCAGACCTTAATCAGAAGTCCCCTCAATACAGCTATGAGGAAAGAAGCCTCAATTTACATCATCATTATTGCAGGCATGGTTTGACAGCAGGTAAGGGGAGAAAATAAGCTCCCAGTCTGTTTTAACAAAAAGCTTGAATTCACTGAAAAAAAAAAAGCTTTTAAAATTACTATATTTAATGCATTTGCTCATTATGCTTTCGCAGTAATATCCCGCTAAAAGCTCTAGTACTCAGATCTTAGTGGAAAAAAGTACAATTAAACTGTCCATAGCATATCAAGCTACTGAATCTCTAATTCACAGAAACTGGTGTAAAAATTTACAGTTAATTTACTGCCCCTAATTATTATTAATGAGCTATAAATTGGGATGTTAATAGTTCTGGTGTAGAACAGAAATTATATGGCTACTTTTGGTGGACATTTCTTAACCCTGCATACATACCACCTTCATTATAAGCCACATTACATACTCTACAAAGCAGTTTAGTTGGAGGGAGCGAGATAGCACAGAAGGTGCCAAAAAAAGTGATTTGTTGTTCCCTGTTCTGGCCCTTGGTTGTTAATGAAACAGCATCTTAGTAATACTCAAATCCTAATATGAGCATTTATCACCCCCTGAGATTCTGTATAAGAGCAAGGATAACAGTTTTCTTGAATCTATGCCACAACACTGCTTTGTGCATCGAGGTGAGACATTTCCAGTAAGTACACACAACACTGTGGGGAGAGAAGAAAAATAATAAGATGGAGAGAAGCATACACACACACATACACATGGTCTGCAACGTCATGTCTCTGCTTCTGGTATTTGTGAAGAGTAACTGGTAGCTGCACAAAGATAACCTATGAGAATGACCACATATTCCTATAGGTTAATTCTTTGATTTAAATACTTTCAAAAGCTAGGAAACTACGTGATTAGGGCAGTTTTGGGAGAAGATACTAAAATGAGGTCTTTCTATATCACAGCCTGAGATTTTAATTTCTTAACCACTTTTTCACATGAAAACACGAAAGATATTTCCAACAAAAATATTATTCGGCATAAAGTACTAGTGTTTCAAAACCATATTACAAGATTACTCTATATATTCCATTGACCTGAGTGACTGATCAAGAGGTTACCTCCCAAAAGCCATTTGATATTTCATGTAAATACTTATTTTCTGTACGTCATCTGCAGCACTGACCATGAAGAAGGCCCATTTCCAAATCCATATTTGGGAACAGCTCTATTAATATAACAACAATGACTCACAGAGCGAGTTCTAATGAAATTTTCTATTTGGAAGCATTACTTTTATAATACTTTCCCCATATAAGGCTTACAGTTTAAATCTTTATTCATACATTGTTAATGAATACAAAAATACACAAACTACTGTTGAATGCTCACACACGCAAAAAAATCCCAAAGAAAACACATACGATATCTAGTGATGTAGGACAAATACTACCTGAACAGCCAGGCTGAATACAGAGAACAACAGTTACAAAAATAATACCCACATTCACTATAAAAGAAACACCATTCCTGAAGGTGAAGATTAACGCAAAAGATTTGGAATTACAATTCTAGAAGTAGTTCAGTATTTTGAACCATCTTCCCATCTCTCTCTGCTTGGCAAACATACTGTAACCTTCTTACATAAGGTAGACAGTAGCAGGACAGTGACAGGGCATAAATAACACCAAAATGTCACAGAATTGCTGCAGATGATAAGTTGTTGTCACCAGACAGTGACAAAGAGATCACTGTCAGCCCTGCTGCTTGCTTTAAAGACCCATGTGCTCATCATCGCTCCGATTCTCCAGGTTTTGACGGCTCCACATCTGTCTCCAAAGTTCCTACAGGAGAGGCAACAGTAAGGTAAAGAGAGGGGAGAAGGTGTTTCTCAGGCAAAGCACAAGAAGTACAGCAACAAGGACCTGCACTCACGAACCACCAAGGTATAGTGCACAGAGCAGTGGTAAGCAACAGCCAGGAGTCCTTTCTGCCATCCCTGTACACACTACAGTAACCCTCAAATAACAAAACAGGGGACATTTTAATGACATCTGAGAAGCCACCTCACTTTGTAACTGAAATATGAATGAAAATCCATCAGCTTCAGAAAATGGAAGAGCAAACTGTACTATGTTACAAACGAGCACAAAGGGCTACAGCTGACGAAAAAGGACTAAGATCACCTCAAGTCAGGCAGAGTTCAGTCAGCAGTGCTGGCGTTGCATCTTGGATTACTTTTTTTGCACCATATAGCATTCTGAAGAAGACTCTCCAAAAATGGATTCCCTATCCAACAAAACCAGAACTGGATAATCTGCATTTTTGGCCTTAATCTGATAAATCTGTGCTGTGCTTTCCAAGGATAATAGTCTCTATTGCTACCCTTAGATTTTCCTTTTTTTCATGTGATAGGGATGTGGTAATTTGGGAGGACTGTAAAGCAGTTCAAACAGCTGCTTCTCCTCAGATAAGGTATTTGGGTGTTCATACTATTCTGTCTGCCAGATGAGCTATTTCAACAAGCTTTCACAAGCTGTTGGTCACATCCTTTAATGCTAGTTTTCCTGCATTTGCAATACATACTAAAAAAGCCTTCTGAAGCAGGCTCACAATTCTTTTTCCAATTTGCACTTTTTTGGGCAAACCAAACAAGATAGAACTTTTTCTCCTTGGCTTGCCTTGCATCAGTACAAGATGGAAGCATGCAAGAGCAAAACGCTTTTTCAATTTCAGTGCTTGGCTCAAAATCAACATTAGTTTAAAGCAGTGGCTTGGAGCAGAGGAAACAGATCGTGGGGCCAACAATATTTTTATCACAGTCTGCTGAGCATCCAACTAATCATTAAGATATTCCTAAGTATGTTGTCTCCATCCAATCTGAATTACTTCAAGGCAGTTACTTCTGCCTTTGATCGTATATAAATGCCTTCATGTACACACAGCCCTGAGATGAATGCAGAAAGAAGGGGAAAAAAAAAAAGGTCGGTGCAGAGCAGAACTCAAAGAGCATTTTCAGAAGGGCACAGAGCAACACTGGGCAGGAGAAGGGAGACGTCAAACTGTTCGAATTCTCAGTTGAAACACCAATAGCAGCAGCAGCTATTCAGCAGTGCAAAGTCAGGTATGGTAACAATGATAAGATTAAAAAATAATTAACATTTAAACATTTTACTTTGTGCTACATATCCATTTCAATAAATAACCTCTTGCACATGTTGTCCAGTTTCCATTACCATGAGTTTGATATGACCACTATGCAGTAGTTGCAGAGGTCATTGCTTCTTTTTAAGTCATCTTCAGATAGCTGACAAGTTTCTAAACCTGCACTGATTTAATAAACACTGCAGAATTACATGGCCTTGTCAAAACTGCCATGACAAGCAGAAGGGAGTGATGAGGCATCATGCTGGCTCACTGACCAGGGTCACCATAAATCCCAATTCGTGTGCAATTTTATACTGATAAACAGTCTACTAGGTAAACTATGGTATTTACAGCAAGGCCAGCAAGTTGCCAGCTGTCCAGAAGAGTTTTTCACTTCTATAATTGCACACTGCAGCAAAGCTTTCCTAGAGTGGGCACGTCCATTGCAAATGTAAACCAGCACAGGCACAGATCCACACCACTACAAAGGTTATAGGAACGTGTAGGCCCATATATTATGATTCTAAAAGGCACAGGAAGCTTGGATCACACCACTAAAGTTCAAGCTGCATATTTGTTTTGGGTGCATTGAGGTCATATCTTGTGAAGTGCATGCTTTGGATTTATACCCTCCCTTAACTCATTAGAGGAAAAAGAGGAAATGAATGTCTAAAAAGCATGTCTAATATTTGACACCTTACCAGTGTGCAAAGATTTATACTAACAGTAATTCCAAATGCTAAAGGGACAAGACACCAACAACAACAAAAAAAAACCCAACAACAAAAACCACAAAAACAAAGACACATTTACAAAGAGAAAAGAAAATTACGCTGTAAAGACTACAGTGCCAGTGCATTTTTCACTGTCAATAAACGCAGCACCAAGCAAATAAAGGGACATCTCCCAAGTTAAGATGACCTTCAAAAGAGATCATATATAAAAAGAAACTTTGCAATGCAAAGAAATATAATCATGGTCTAGGTGAGCACATAACAGCAAAGCTGACTTAACAACATTGTCAAAGAGATGCTGGCAGTTAAGATTTCTACCTCAGCTTTGCAAGATAAGGTAGGTTTCCTACTTCAGTATCCTCTGACAAATCTCAGTACCAAATCCCTGTCTCCACAAACATGTGTCACCATTACCCACTTCAAAAAGCAAGAGCAAACATGCCCATATCCAGTGAGACTTGCTGAAAGAATACCTATAAATCGCTGTTTCTAAGTGAAACTCTGGATTCCAGTTGTGTTTACAGTTAATAGCTGTACAGTTCTTACACTAGTATCAACTGCTTTACAGTAGAACAGGAGAAAGGCTAGGCAGGGGGAGACTTTTGCTGGTATTAGGTTTGAAAACATTTTCAAGTATCTCAGCTCCACTTGCAGTCTTTCTCCCCTTTTATGGGTTTCTAAGTGCAATCAGAGCCTAACCAACTCATAACAAGGAAAAAACTAATCATGATGGCTCTTGCAACAGTTCCTTGCTTACAAGCAAAATTAAAAGCAAGAGTCAAGAGTTTCCTTAAAACTGGATCCAATATCTGTAAGTATCAAAGTCAGAACTATCAACAGGAAAAGTTAGCATCTTTTTTCAAATGATGTAAGGGTGTTCACATCACCCCCTGTATTCTAGAGATTGGGCTTCTGCAATCACTCTTTTTAATTGCCTCATCCAGTATACCAGAATCATCTAAAACAAAAACACCATCTAGAGCTTGATTAATCAATACGTGAGAACTTAAAGATGTAGGCGTAGTCTATTTACTTTTTAAGAAGATCTGGATACAGTACATAAGTAGAAGTTGCACTTTCAGAAGCTGAGGGTTTACACAGAATTCTTGCTCTCCCTTGCAGATTCTAAGTTACAACTTTCAATGTGAACTTACTGAAAGTTCAACAGCTCCAGTTTACAAAACAAAATTCAACACAGTAGGAAGGTGCAAAGTGACCTTTGATGTAAAGAATCTTCTCCTATTGCTCCTGATGCGTAACCTTTTACCTTGTAACATTATTAAAATTTAGTAGGCCACCGCCTTGTCTGATTTGGAGTATACTCAAGTGAGTTTATCACCATACTCTGCAGTTACACCTCTGAACACGCCGATTATTTTGAGGTACGTACATTTGGCTGAACAAACCACCCACTTTTATTAAAAAAAAGACAAGCTGACAGAATTCATGCACTACATTGCAAAGACTAATCCTGCAGTAGCTATGCCCCTGCCATGCGCAGGTGCGTGATGCAGTTGCATTTGCCCTACAACATTCCATGCCAATCAGCTCCCCTCTCCTCAACTGACCTGCGTAACAGGGTGCTGCTCCACCTGTTGAGTGGAACACACTGTCCCAAACAAAAACCCCTACAGATCAAAACAAGCCTTTCTGCTGACATGCCAGAAGTTTAGGCTAAACAGGAAAACATACTTGAAGCTCTTTTTCCATTACCTTGCATTATTAAACCATCTAGGGAAGAGATAAACATAAAAGGAATTTCTTTAATTAGATAAATTCACTCCTCAGCAACTGTTGTTTAATAGAGCAAAGCACATCAGCATGTTAGAATCAGATAATATTGGAGTCTCCCACAAACTCACAGTTGAAGCTTCTTTTCCATGCAAGCATCTAGGTGCCGCTGGTTTCACTCACTGTAATACAACACTTCCAGTTAAATGCTTGCTGTAAAACGTAAGGCTAGGTATGCACTGGGCCACAACAACTGAAATTCCTTAAAATTATTATACAGCATCTTGCAAGTTCGAACAAGGCAGAACGGATGCACAGGGTGATCTTGCACAACTTATTTCCCTGACGTTCTATCCCATGCATTCATTTTTAATAAACCTCAAATCAATTAAAGATTGCGCTTCCCGTAACCAAAACCTGAAAACCTTCTTTAGCATAAGCAATATCCATTACATTTTGCATTTTAGCTTCATTTCTTAATTGACTCTCTAAATTAAGATAATCTCTCAAAGGGTCAAAAAGCTCTGCAAGAAAACCCAAGTTAATGCTAAAATATTCTTAACCTCCATCTACTACAAACTCAATCCCACTGAGTGACAAACTTATCTTACAGATTATAACCAAATACCGTAGGATGGTAACCTTCAGTTATGTCTGATTTTGCATGCAGTCAGATAATAGAACTTATACCACAGTTATAAAAAACCCACTAAGGATAAGGCAGGAATATGTTAGCATCCATCTAGTTTGCCTTTAAAAACCTAATCCAAATCAAATTTAAAAATAAAAAATAAAAAAATATGCCCAAACAAACAAAACCCACCCAAAATAAAGCATATGATGGCAAAGCAAAGGACCCTTCCTTCTAAGTGTCACTGTGCAAGCCAGTGTAGGCAAAAACCAGTGCAGACCATTCAAACAACACTGCCAAAGTCCATCCTATCCGATATGTCTGGTCTGACACTTGCCTCTCTTAATGCAGAGATTTCCAACCAGATGCACAATGGGCCATCAGCTTAAAGCAGCTAGGCAGTTTTGGGCTAGTTTGCACACTTACACTCCATATGTCTGGGCTTTTCAGGAAGCACTAAGACAGTGAAGCACTGATCACAATGCTTAGTCATTACAGAAGCTTAAAAGCAGCAGCAAGATAAAATGACACTGCAAGACAAACAACTTTCCACATTTGTCAAGTCACCTGCCAGGTACGGATGAACAGTTAACACTGCACTGTGGAAATACAAGTCATCTTCAGTTCAGGTATGCGGTGCTGAGAAATAAATTTATATCATACAACGACATAAAAGAAGCTCCTTTAGTAAAATCAAATGCAATTGTAAAAAAAAAAAAAAAAAAAAAAAAAAAAACAGAACAAAACAACCACTGTCACCTGAAAATTCCCTGTTTTCAGTTTTACAAAAATATTCCTTAAACAAGGAATATCTAGCTAGTTATCTTATTTCCAGTATATTCTCTGTTACTGAGAGGATAATCCTCTCACATTGTAAAAGAAAAATAATCTTTCTTTAATAAAAGATTGGGGGTGGGGGAACAACGGAAGCTCCCACAAAACCAGTATTTTCAAAACATCAAAGGCACTAAAGTAGCTCAGAGAAGTTTTAAGTATTTGAAACTAAACTTATTTTTTAGACTGACAAAATGTAAAATCATTTATACTCCCTATCGGGGAGCATCACATTTAAGGAGTTAAGCTCTTGTTCTTATCAAAAGCACAGGATGTTTGCTGATAGATGCTTAAAATAATTACCACAGGCATCTCTCCGGGAATCACACAGTTCCTAATGCTTTTCTGGTTTTACTGAGCAGATCCGCCCCAATTTAACACACAGGTTTTTGCCCCCACAAAATGCATACACTTTAAAAACAAGCCTAATAAAATGCACAGCAATCTAAATAAGCTGCATATTTCATATGCTGTGATCCTCTGCCCTTTTTGAGACAAAAGACTTGGTCATTATTTCACATACCCCGCTACTAGAAAAAAAATAAAGGCTTCCGTTTTCATGTGGTTTTAATGGTGAGGATTCAAAAAAGGATGCAGGCTTGCTCTTACCCATTCAGTGTATATGAACCATTCCTCTTGAGTCTCATACTTGCAGATAACAATCTTGGGAAAAAATCCAGAATGAGGTGGTTTGTCCTCTGCTAGACCAGAATAGAGGCACCTGTTCGGTGGTTGTGCTTTTTGTTCACCAGGGGATCTCTTTCCTGTTTCTCTGAGTCATCAGTGAGGAACAATGCAAAACCACCACCAGAGCCACTTAGCAGGAAGCCCAGAGGAAATTGCCTGCAGCCAAACAAGAGTCTGGAGGTGTAAAATCTGCCCAACACACTTCTGACAAAATCCTTGCTGCCCACCAAGGAAAAGCAGCAAATATTCACGGAGAAGGGTTTTTATAAAATACCTTAACCACTCCCTGCATGTGCAAGAATAAATCTTGTAGAAAGCTGTTTTATCGGCGAGCTGCTCGTCTTCCAATTAGTCTGAAAGCAGCTTCAGATCTATTCCTCCTCCTCACGAGCCTTGTTGTGACTATCAAGTAGTCAGCGCTACCCTTAGAGCACAAGGCAATTAAACATGAAGCCCTAAATAACAAATACTCAGACCCTGTGGGCTTTTTTCCCCCTAATATCAAGCTGGAAATGACACATGTGGAAAGGGACACACAGCTAGTGGTTAAGAGGTTTATTTTCCCAGTATAAAGTTAAAAACAAGCAGATCTAAAGTCATGCTCCAGCACTGCAGAGAAAAATGTCCTGCAGCAGTCCAGTCCTGGGCAGGCTGCCCTGCATAAATCACACGATTGCACTGTCTCTGATGAGGCTATTTTCCTTCCTTTCTGTTCACCCTACCATTCCCTGACAAATGCAAACTAAACAGCTGCACAGCTTACTGCCTTGACCAGAGGGGTGAATCTACCACACAGAGCAAAAGTTGCTCCAGATAACTGTTGATCATTTACTGTCTGTGAGCAAATAAGCACTGACTCAGTAATAAATCACACAAAAAGCATTTTTAACAATGAATATTGAAGTGACTGATTGCCACTTGTGGCCTAGGTGAAACTGCTCTGGCATAATGGGGAAATTGCATGCTACCCAAATACAAAGATTAAATATTCACTACTTAAACAAAGGGAAGCAATGGCTAAGGTCCCACAGAACTCTGGCCTGAGTACAACATTATTCTGTATTTTAATGGTCGGAAAATCTAAGGACAATATGTTTGTCAAGCTGAATTTCATCTTGATCCCATCTTTGCATTGTTCCTTCAGAGGTGTAATCTGAAAAATTAAGTTAAAGAAACCCAGCCTAAAAATAGGAGAATTGCTTTATTTCTGTCTAGGTGCCTGAGACTATGCAGTTAGGTGGTAACCAAGTATACCTATCTAGGGACTGATTAGATCACAAGTGTTGAGAGCAAAAAGGATTACAATGAATTATAGGCTACAGAAATCAACAGCATTGTACTGTTGAAAAATGCAATGAGACTGAGCTGTACAAATACGCTACATCTGCAAGACAGAAAGCAATTCTCAGCATCTATCAAGCCTCAGCTGCAGTATCTTGCCCAACCCTTGGCACCCTAGTTGAAGATGAATGTCTTCATTTAGCTGGAGCTCAGAGAGCACCAAGAAGAATATTATCTATCTCACAGATGAGAAAAACGAGGGAGCAAAACAAGATAATAGCTTCCAAGAATGTAGAAACTGGTGTAAAGAAAAAGGAAACAAAACGTTCTTCCTGCTCTATCCATCACAAAAGGGCTTGAATTAACTAAGAAACAAACCAGGTCAGGTTAGATTTTTTTTGGTTTAGGTTTTGTTTGATTTTAAGTACAGAATAGATTACAGAGTCTACATGCTTGCAGGCATTTGAAATGATCTTGCTCCCTAGGTGAGGACTGACTAGTTGGCCTCCTGTAGCTGTGTCTCATCCCTAGCTTTCTATGATTTGCTTCCCATGGAAAAAAGAATGAAAATAGTGCTGTGTAACCACATGAGGCAAATTAGATTTCAGCACTTCAGCTTTTTTTCCCCTCAAAATAAGTTATACTGGCCAGGACTGCAATTAGGTGCAATACATTACTACCACAGTGGTAGCAGCTCTCTGCTGTTATTATACACGTCAGGGAGGGGGAGAAAGCATCATACTTCAATTTCTTCTCAATCATCAACTTTGCAAAGATCCTACCTACGTCCTGGCTGGCATCTGGGCCTGATTCTTTCAGTTGCTATGATCAGGCCCTGATGTCCCTCAAGCAAGTGAAGATTCACTATGACCACAGAAAAGCTACAAGTTAGGGCCCTGCATGCAGCTGGATAAAGCAGAGGCACATTCTTGGAAGCTTATCAAAGAAAAATAGGATGATTTATTTGGTTAACAATTTGAAGAATTAAAAATAGTTAAAGCTAATAAACCCAAAGAATTTATTTAAAGATCATTTCTAAATGCTCTGTAAACCCAGAATCAAACAAAAATGTGAACTCAGTTTTCTTCCTTAAAGACAGGATTTCTGGAGAGGTTGTCTTAAACCCAAGCTCAGAGTAAATCCGGTAAGTCTTCAGTTTTCATTGAAATAAACCATGCCTCACTTAAAAGACACATCAGACAGTAAAATTAAATCATATATGACACTGGGGGGATTTGGGTATCTACTAATTTGCATTGGAAGTGCCACAGCAATACAGAACTCAGGTCATGAGGTGGTGTCTACTACTTAATAGCAATTGACTACTATTGTAAACTGCAGAATCACAAGTTTTTTAATTTTAAAAAAGCAGATCTTCCCACAGCCTTTTTAAGCTCCCGCCTGGATACAAATTTAAGCAATGTACCCACAGATTTTCTGAGCATTTTGGGTTTACTGGCTACCTCATTTCTTAAAAATAAGTTTCAGCATTCTCTTCTGCAAGAAGCTGCTGGGTTTTTTTCCAAACTCTGCTTCTGATGAAAAGACATCAGTGCTTTTTTAACTTTTCACTCCCCCATCCTCTTTCAGGGATTACAGCAGCACAAGGGTATGTATTCTTTAACATCTCCATCTGAAAACTATTACAAGAAACCAGCAACTAAATACAAACTGTCCAATCAGAGCCAGAGCCAGCCACACTGATGCTGGGATCCCAAAATGCTATCATGGACAAAAGAACTTACCACAGAAACATAGCTAAGGCCTACTTGCCAACACAAATGCTTCAGAAACAATGAATTCTTGCTTCAGAGAGGTCTCCTGGAGAAATGTGTTTGTTTAACAAAGATAAAAACACCCTTATTTTTAGTCAACATGAAAATAAACATAAACTCGCTGAAACAGGCAACCCCATGGTGAGGCAGTATGATATACACATTATCTCCTACGCTATTTTCAGCTAGCTGCACCTAAAGAAACCCTTTTCTCTTCTCCCTACACGTACGCATTCCAGAGAGCATACACAAGCTGAATCATCATTACTGTGGTGAAAACACATGGGAGGAGGGAAAATACCTTTATGACTCCTTAAGATCCCTTCTGACAAATAAAGCATTCTTACAGGCCATTTCTCTTTTATTCCCTTCCACAAGCAGAGTCCATAAACTTTAGCATGGATTATTTGTTTTCAGACTAAATATTCATCTAACCACTGCTCTGTTTCTGAGGGGAATTTCAACAGGTCTATTTGGCCCAGTAATTCTGGACATTAGCTCAAAGTACCGTTCTTTAGATAACAGAAATTAGTATGGATGATTTACCATTTTCAACCATCTCCCAGCCACTTTGTGCTTTGAAAACAGCATTAAAAAAATCTGTTTCAATTACTACTAAAAAAAAATAAATCTCCATTTAATAAGGAAATGCATATGTTAAGTAAAAAGCTGGGTACAGAAGAGAATAGCTAGTCCTCTACTACTTGGAAAGACCTACAGTACACTCAAAGCTTAATTATTCGCCCAGGGAGAGTTTTGCATATGAATGAAACATCTTTCTGTATCTAAAAAGAAACACTCACTACCAACCTCAGTTATCCACATCTGGTCAGGAAAGAGAGGAGACAGTGTACCCGTAAGTACCCTGTTTTCCAGAGCCACGGCTTTTCACAAGTGTTTAAGTTACTTTTATAGCACTCAGGCTTATTTTATACATGTATCCTTGACCCATTCACTACAACAGTTTTGAAAAAACCTATTTGAATTTGTCATGCTATTGAAGAGAACCATTTACTCCCTTTCTTCCAGAAAACATCCACAAACCTAATGCTTAACCTTGTTTTCTACTGCCTTGCATTATAACTGGCACTTAGAGGCTGGCCAAGTTAATTCCAAAGATAATCAATGAAACACTAAATTGTTACAATAAACAAATTTGAGCCTACTTTACTGGTCTGATTACACACTTACAGCAGTTTGTATTGGCTCATACATCACCCAGGGCACCAAACAGTGGGTCAGTCAAGCTCACTTTACTTCTACTTAACTACTTAGCGAATTCAGGCTTAATTTAAACACTCAGAGAAACAAGGGTCTTATAGGTCAACATCAATCACTGCTGTATAGAGAATGAAACAATAAAAGAGGAGGAGGAGAACGGGGAAATTTACTCTAAGACATAGCTGGAAATATATTTTCCCCCAAATTCTGAGAATTCATTTGACA
Organism: Psilopsiagon aurifrons; assembly: GCA_025447955.1. Taxonomy (NCBI): domain Eukaryota; kingdom Metazoa; phylum Chordata; class Aves; order Psittaciformes; family Psittacidae; genus Psilopsiagon; species Psilopsiagon aurifrons. The sequence continues at coordinate 14,991 of JAOEHY010047358.1, forward strand.
CATGAAGATAGCACTGCCTCAGCTTCAGAGCTGAAGAGATTTCTTTGCCAAAGCTGTAAAGAAACCCTATTTCAGTGAGGGTTTTGACTTAGTATTGAAAAGAAGAAAAAAAACTGTGTAGGGACACTACAGTGGTCAATACAGAAATGAAACCTATATCATATTCCTTGTAAAAAAACAGAAAGCTGTAACACGTAAGAAGTCTTTAATTTGCTTCTTAAGAGAAGACTTATTAAATTAATACAGCAGGTAGTCCTGATATAAGGCAAAGATGACAGCAGCACTGAAAGGGTTATTGCAAGCACTTCCTAATAAGCAAAACAGGACAGCGTTGGAGAAAGTCAGAGAACTGAAATAACAGAAAAGCAATCCGCCTGGAAACGGAAAAGGGTGGGAGAGCAGTCTCTGCCGGACAAGGGCAAAAGCTGAGGTTTGTAAATTTAGACAAAAATACACACCCACACAAAACTTCTCAAGTACGAGGACAGGAGAAGGGAAAAAGCAGGAGGAGGAAAAAAAAAAAGAACAGACAACATCATAGAACGCCCTTATATAAATTCTGCCTAATCATTCTTAATGGACATCTGCCCATGGCTTAGTACGGGAAAGACCAAGCTTTCAGTGTGTGCCCAACTGCTTGAAACACAAACCCTTGGCACACTGCCTGCTTTGATCCCCCATTTTGGGCAGTTTCCTGGAGGTAGGTTTGGAGCAAATGAACACGGACAGATCATTCTTTGGGAGGGCTGTCCAAAGGCCTCAGGTATCCAAGTTTGGTATCACACTTCACAGTGTTTAAGTGCATTATTTTTAACTTACCTGAATTGATTTCTAGGCTTTAAAAACAGAGGCAGCTAGATAGAATTTATTAGCTCCAGTGTTAGAGAGAGGTCCCTACACAGGGTTAACAAATGTGCTGTGGCAAAATAAGTTTTCCAGTAAGAGGTGAAAGGTGCCCTGCCTCATGCAGATGGCCATTAAGACCAGCCACGTGGACAACAGTTATTTATGTAACTGTGGCAAATGGCCATAGAGCATGAAGACCCCCATTCAGATCAGCCCCCAAAACTTTGTCCATCTCAAAGGAAGGCTCATAAAGTAACATAATAAATAGTAAGAGAAGATTGATGTTCTTGGCAAGAGCAGCAAGCAGGTAATTTAGAGCAGGCACTGCCCCTTCAGTCCAAGAACAGGAAACAACTGTATGACTTACCAAAATGCCCCACCCAGTAAGTCCCAGTCGGTATAAAAGTCTCTGCTGCAAAATTTAGCTAATGATACAATCCAGGAGAAGTCTGTAAGTACCACAGAGGGAGAACAGGAGAGACATTTCAGAGAAAGAGACTTTAGCTAAAATCAGCTACATGCAATCAGGCACGTAGAAATACCTATAAAACAAGCAGAAAGAAAAAGTATTTTCTACTGCACTATTTTCTACTGCACAACTTGCTTCTTCCCTCTTTCTTTTTAATTTTTAAAATTTAGCTAAGTGGCCTCACACTAAGGTGCTAAAAGCCACAGGCAATTTTTGTACTAAAAAAAGTTCAAATACAGATAGGTTTTGTTAATAATGAAACAGTATCCAGATTCCAATACAGAAAGATTGTATACCACAAGTGAAGCTTTTGCTATATAAACCTTTAACAAAGATCAAGGAAGAAAAATTCTAACAATATTTAAAAAGAGCTGTCATTTTGGTCAAATACAAAACAAATCATTAAAAAAAAGACACATCAGGACATACAATAGGGTAATAAATGTATAAATTTTATAAGGGAGACTGCATGCTATATATAGGCTAGTGAGTACAAAAGGTAGGGAGATATACAAGTACATGCTTAGTCATTAAAATACTTGCAATTTGAAACAAATGAAAAATGTAAGGCCCTCACTCTCTGAAACTACATTATGTGCTTGCTCTTGCACACCCTCCCCAGTGTCCTCAAAGACTCACTCATCTCTTAACATCACTATCCTTGTCACTGCTCCTCCTACATTAGGGGAACAGAAATTCACTTAAGCCCCAAGTTCAGACTGCAAATGCAGATTCTTACTGCCAAATATTATAAATTTAAGAAAATTATTTTCTTTGAAAGTCTAACCATTTACACCTGCAAAATATGATAGATCTGGCTGCCAGTAAGTTGTTCTTTTGCCATTCCTAACTTAGATGGGTCCAAAAGATCTGTGTAAAGATGCTTACTCACCAAGGGGAATCCTAATCAACTCCCCGGAATTCAGCATCCAGTAAAAATCCAAACAAACAAATGCTTCTGCACTCATGGAATATAGCTGGCTTTGGCCAAAGGAGGCAGACGTAGGACAACATAACACCAAAGTTTAGCAAAAAAGACTATAAAGCCAAACATATGTTACAGGAAGACAACCATAATCAGAAGCTTTATGCTACTCAATCAGTTGCTGACTGGTTGGTATGAAAAGGTAACAGCAGAGAACTGAACATTTCAGCATAGATTCTGATCATTAAAATTATGATCCTACATTTGTAGACTAACTTAGCAGACAGGCTTTATGTGATAAAACTTCACAGAGAATCAACTACCTCAAAACCAATAAATACAATATTATTTTTGCAGATTATTCTGTAGTACTCTAAATTAACACAGATAACGCAACAGCTTCTCTGAAATTAAGTGGAGAGTGAAAAATACCATGTGTGTCAATGGAAAATACAGTAACATAAATCAGCAGAACACTGTCTCTTTCAGGTGATCCTAAATAAGCTCTTGCCAAGTTGGATTTCAGCTGCTGGTACCTGCATTTTTGCAAGACCCCAAACGTCTGACAAAAAAAGTCTTTGCAGACAAATCCCAGGCATAACCCCAGTCAGCCACCCTTCAAAGAAAGGCAAGGATACTTCACCCCAGTCAAAGTATTTCACGACATCAGAACATTAACATTTATATAGCACTTTGGAAAAAGCCCACAATCCCTGCAACCTGTCTCATCTCAGGGATTGTTACAGTCATCAGAATGGAAAAATCCAGGAGGAAACAGCTATAAAGTAGAACAAATAAAAGGAAACAGTTTGGAAACAGAATCAAAATCTCAGGGCTGTTTCTGTCTTTCTACATTACCAAAGATAACGCACACGGGGTATCATCTGTATTGTGCATTTTCATTGTACTAGGTAAGGCACAGCAGTGAATATTAAGTAAAAATCTAGATAGACCGGAATACCGGACTCTCAAAATCTGACAGCTGGTAGCTACAAATGACTCCTCAATACTTAAATGTTCTGCAGCCAGGAATAAAGTCTGCTATATTTAGTTAGCTCATGCCTTCTACACTGGAACCTCCTTTTCCCCATGTGCAAAATGGCAATAATGACACTTCAAGAAGCATTTGGGCAGCCAGAAACTGAGAAGACACAAAGTGCAGTTTCATGAGTTGAACTGACTTATATAAAGCCAAGCATCAAACGAAAGAAAAACAAAATTCTGAAGTCCTCAGCTCTCAATTCAAATGTCACTGCTTAAGCCTCATGCCTTTCAAAATACTTCTTATGTGAGAGAAGCTGCACTTCAGTTCTGAATAACTGCCGGTCTCGCTTCTATAGGCATACACACCTACTTTCTCTAAAGATTTTTGTGTTCAAAAAGAGACTCAGCTCTCAAAGCTCCATTGTAGGCAACACATGATTACTGGATTCTGACTTTATATTCTACCATTATCCAGTTAGAAAAAAATTGTACATCAGCCACTAAATTGCATCCAAACTCTACACAACTGCTGCCTGGCCACATTTCTGGTTTTACAGACTCCCACTGAGAAGTAGTCTATCTAGCTTATGTGACTGCCTTACAATCCAAAGCAAGCCTTAACTCCTCACTTACATTATGTATCCCACCCTATACACAGTCATATCCTAAAAGTGTTTAAACCTAGAAAGCTGATTTTAATACTCCCAGAGATAAGGCAATATACTCCTTCAGGAGTCAAAAAGTGATCTGGTAGAATAAAGCAAAATAATCCTGGTTTGTGAATGAAACATCTTCTTCCTGTCAAAAGATGGAGTAACTCAACATTAAAAGCAGAATTTCTAAGTTACCAACAGAATTTTTGTCCTTTTACTGTGCCATTACCTAGAAGACCAGCTTAAGGGGAGTGACCAATCTTGCTGCAAAGACAAGCTTAGATGAGAACCAGGTTTTGGCTGAAAACTCTGTATAACCAGGAAGCAACTCAATTTACATTTGAAATAGTGACTGCCAAATTAATGAAGTCACAGAACTTCATATGAGAGGTCAGAGTTGACTCAAAACCATCATGTTTTTCAGGCAATATCAGCCTTTCATTTGGAAGGCTCATGAGTGTTTCTGAAAGACTTCTAACCATCATCAATTTAGCTCCACATACACCTTCACATGTGCATATGACAGTCAAATACTTTTTTCTTCAACTCTACCTAAGGGTACACACCATATACAGCCTACTGTTTCTCCTCAACAAGTCTCTCCTGCCAATGTATTCAGCTTGCTTACTTACGACTGCACTTGTGTTACACTTCCTTTTTTATGTTCCCATCTGTACTACTTTCAGGACTCAAAAGGAGTACTAAGACTACAGTCATACGTTTTAACCTGACTCACTGCATTTCACTGAATCACAGAACAGTTGATATTGGAAGGGACTACTGGGGGTCACCTAGTGCAATCTCTCTGCTCAAGCAGAGTCAACCTAAAGCACATGATTACTCAGGACTGTGTCCAGATGGCTCTTAAGTATCTCCAGGGAGGAAGATTCCACAACCTCTCTGGACAACCTATTCCAATGCTGTCACCCTCACAGTAAAGAAGTTCTTCCTCATGTTCAGGTGGAACTTCCTGTTTATTCACCTGTATACTTCCACTAGAGCATGGCTTAACTAACTGGGGTGGATGAAACACAGGCAATCACAGAGGTTGGGAACTTATCAAAAGGAGGCTGGGTACCTGTCTGAGCCATTCCTTCTATACACATGCTCTTTTACAGAATTTCAACTCACACAAGGGGGATTTAGCCTAAATCTCGGATGCATAACTGTTTAGGTTCACAACCACAGAGCTGTTAGTTTGCATTCATGATTCAGAAGACTTAGTTCAAAAGGCACCATTAAAACCACTCTAAACGTAATTTTAGATTCCCAGCACATGGACAAAAGAGGGCAAAAGAAATCTTGCACAGCAAATTGAGAAGGGCATTCCCCTTACACGCTATTCTGGACTATCTACTATTTATCTAACTTTCTATTATTTTTATTGTTGTTATTTACTTATTTCGTTTGGACTTTTAACCCAAGTTCATGCAATTTTGCTTGGAGTTACTATCTTATAGTAATAAAAGTGGTCTTGCCTACAGGGCTGTGAAGAGGAAGCAGGAAGATTATGCTAATTAGCACACAATTTTCAAAAGGTCAATTGTCGCATCGTTAGCCAGGCCATTTACATCTCTGCAGTATGAAGCTTCTCCAGTTTTTGTCAGTGAAATGGGACAAAAATTGCTTAGGGTCAAACAGTACAGTGTGCTAAGAGCTTAGTCTGCAGTAGTTGGAGCAGCTCATAATGGGCCATTTTCACACTATGCTGCTGTCCAGTTGACACCATCTTCTGTCAGATATTTAAAGAGACAGAGCAAGCCAAGAAACGTTATCAATCACTTATACCGTGAGTAAATATCATTGACCTTAAGAAAAAAATACTAACGTAAAGGAGAAATTAGCAAAATATGTCTGGCTGTATCTTTGCAGTCACGTAATTGAAAAGTAAAAGCATAAAGAACGTTTGGCTTCTATACCTGTCCTGTCTAGAAGCAAAACCAAAAAAAAAAAAGACACTAAACCACAGTACAGACTGCCCTTGAACTACCTTAGTTCAGTAGTTAAAATTTTAAAAAGTATATAGAGCAACTTTCAAAAGTTATCACAGAGTAATAAGGTGTTTATTCTTCTGAATTTTAGCCTCCTGGTACATATCCAAAATGATGCACATTAAAGCAATTTGGGCATGCAATGTCAAGCAACTCAAGTTTCAAAATGCAACAGTTAAAGCCTTCAGGCCTTAAAGCAGCCTTCTGGCACATACTGACTGTAAATACTCAGTTCCAGTAGGATACATGAGAATCTTTACAATTGCATTTGCTCTGCACTAGCCTAGACAAGCAAGCTAGACAAAGTGCACTACTGGGTTCAGCTCCAGGTGATGAAAGAAGGAAATCTCCAACAACTGCAAACCTATCTGCCTCCAGCAGACCTGGCATTTCTTCCTCTACCTATCTAGATTTCCCCTTAGTTGTAATTTGCACTCATATAAAGGTATTTAGCTTTTATATTGTAACTCTTCTTCATGCCTACTCTTTAAGCTCCTGAGCCAGTGTAGGATCCTTCACTTTTTCAGGTTCTCATCTCACAACTGAAAAGGCTTATAAAAAGTAGCACTAAAAAAAAAAAAAACCAAAAAAAACCACAAACCAAGAAAAAAGACCTTTAAAAGGTTAGCAGAGCTCTCCATTTCCAGTTAAATTCAATCCAGGGATTCATCAGAATGGATGCTGAATCAATAACTGCATTCCCAGAACAGCTCTTTACAGTCATATTGAGAGCATCAAATAAGCATTATAATTTAACCCCACACATTATTTACAAATCAACTTCCACAACAACAGCTGAAACCCAATTTATTTGTGAAACTTGGGCTATATCAACATTCAGAAAATCATTCCTCTTCATTTTTTTCCTTCTGAAAACTAATTCAATGAAAAATTGTACTCTGTTGATATGTCCTACCAGACTCCCCACATCCTGGTACAGTAATGGATTATCTACTTGTTCTAGAAACAAAACACTCGCTACATTGCAATAAAACAAGATAAAGCTTAGCTCAGAACAGTGAAAGCTAGAAAGGGATATTATTGTACTTTCGCTGTTAAACTTTAAAACATACCCGTTTGAAGTTTAAGTGACAAAAAGCTCTATTCTTCCTAAGTGGTGAAAAATCTAGCTCAGTTTTCTGTGAATCACTACCAGGGCACAAGCCTGTTTTGGTCCTATACCAGACAACAGTTCTCATAAAGCTTTGTTGCGGGTTGGCAGCATTATTTTTTTTTTTTAACAGCATTTAATTTTCCTCATACATACTCTACACTTACGCAGTAACACATACTGAAGAATTTGGATCATCAAGTGAGATGCTTTATCTCTGCCTCTGAAGTTTCAAATGCCAGATAAACAATTTATGCAAGCACTGACAAACACTGTGAATCTAGAGCCAGAGTCCTTGCTTCATCCTTTTAATGTCTCTGCTTCTTCCCGTTTCCCCTGTCTCCATAAGAGTAACTGACATTTTATATTCATTAACAGATTTATGGAATGTCACTGCAACACTTCAGACATTTGTTAATATATATCACCAACTTTGATGAACCTGTTGACCAAGACAATTTCAAGTCTATATACTAGAATGTTCTCCCCACTCACATTAGAATCAAGCTTACTTTTAAGGCCATCTTTTCCTTCTCTTCCATTCCCAGTGCACAAATTTTGGCACAATGACACAAAAAACAATTGCTTCCCTTATGTGTATCAATTGACCAGCAACCTTCCTATTGCAGAGACTCTATGACAACAAAGAGACAGTTCATATTATGAGTCAGGCAGAAAGCAATGATGTGCTATAAGGAACACATACACATGTGCATTTACATGAAACTTTTTACATGAATTGCTGCCTCTCACCTGCAGGTATTTTAACAAAATCCCGTAATTTTGCTGTAACAAATTTCACAAACTCCACAAAAGTACAACAGCAAGTGCTAAAAGAGGAAAAGTAACTGTAGTAAGTTTTGACTAAGCTTATTAGAAACACAATTAAGTGTCATAATCTTTAAGCTGTTTTGTCCTTCTCTATAGATAGTGCAAAAAGATTCAATTTAAAAGGTCTTTTCCTTATTTTTGGTCATGACAGAAAGGTGAAAAACACTGCCATGAACTCAAAAGCTTCTTGAGAATACAGGAACTTTTTCAAGCCTGGCTCACAATTAGACTAGAACACTGCTCTTTCCTTGTACCTAAAGAAAGGTGCGCCCTTCCCATGTTGCCATACTGCACTGGGCTCCAGTTACATATATTACAAGCCACAAAAGGTTACAAAATTGCTTAAGTTACTGCTGCAAAAGCAACAGCAACCTAAAATCCTGACATTTGCAACAACAATATAAGATCTGAACAATAAGAAAAATTAAGACTTTCAGCTAAGAATCAGTGATGACTCATTTGAACACTGACGAACTACTGAAATTCCTTTTCTGGAAAACTACTGCTCTGTGAAAAAACTAACGACATTTGGGAAAGCTTGCAGAAGAACAGAACATATCACACTCCTCTTATCAAAGAATGTAGCTTACCACTACACAGTCTTAAAACATTAAAGGATTTTTTAATTTATTTTTTTAACAAACCAACCACATATAAGGTAATGAGTTGGCACACAGATGATGCTCTCCACTATTTATTTCTTCCCCAAGAGCAAGATGCATTTAAATGCATAAATTAGTACTTCACCTTGTAGCTCTACTCTGTGCTAGGGAGTTTGAAATACATACTGCAGCTGGAGAACAATTTAACCTAAGCACAGATAACCTGCACTTCCCCTAATTACAGATCCAAATAGTAGCTGTGCGCAAAGTCTCTGAAATAATTACAGTCCTTACTGGTACACTGTAAGTGACAATATAGTAATTTAGACAGAAACTAAACCGAGACATCTTCCAGCAGTAAAGATCTTCCTGTGTGGAAGGATCAATTTTTTCCATAACAAGTTTATAATATTCATATGGTTTTTCAAATTCAGTGTATTGATTAACATGAAAATTAGAATTCCCAGACTAAGATTTCTGTCAGTTAGATATATGGTCTTTCAGCTACATAATCCTACCAGACAGCTGTATTAAAGCACTAGGCTAACAGGCTAATTCACTGAACAAGTACCATGAGGAACCTGAAAATTACTGCTGCTTTGACGTGATCCTCATTGCAAACCTGTGCCTTCTACTCTCAGGTATCATGCCCTCATTACCCCATCAAGTTTCAATCAAACCATAAACTACCTGCAGTGATCTCACCAAGGCAGCTGCCAGTGCATGTACCTGATAAAACGGTTTCTCTGCAAATCTTTCTACTACTGCTCAGTTCTAGCAGGCACTTAATGCACACTCTGCTTACAAGGGCAGCAATAAGAAATGGCACCACCAGCTTCACATGGGATATAAACTGAATGTTTGAGGAGGATACTCTCATTTCTGATTTTCATTTTTCAGAAGCATTAAGCGAAGGAAAGTAAAGGAGGCTCAGCTACACATAGAGTCTAACTATCTAGAGTTAATGTCTTGGCCTTCTGAGAGCATTCTTTAGATGATAATAGCCCTAAAATCTTGTGAAGAGTCATCTATTGTGTGAATTACAAAGCTCATTGACAGGTAGGAGCTGCTTGAAATGTCTTGAGAAACAAAACTTACCTTGTTTCAACTTAATACTTACAGCACACAAAGCAAAAACATTCACCATTACCTGGCTGGTTATCCCTAAAAACCACAACATGCGATGCAGAGAATTTTCACTCTAAGTTTTCTCGTGGAGATATAACAGCCTCTTACAGAAAGAAAAGATGAGTGGTGTGATTAGCTGACATTTCCATTCAGAGAAGATAACCAAGACTATGCCAACCTCATAACCCAAAAAGGAAGAATATTGTTCTCCAGTATTACAACACTTACTGAAGCACACTAAAGAAATAAAACATCCCAGATCACTGGCTTTACTACATGAGAAAAATCATTCAGGGCAGCATAGTTCACTCACAACACCATCTGACCTGACTTTAACAGACCTCACCAACCACCACACTGAAGTAACACACACCTTCATGACAACTCAAACGCGGCAGCATCAAGATAAATTTTAAGACCAGCTGGCATCAATCTGTCTTTCTATAAACCTCTTCTATTCCAAAATCCCTAGTATGCCAAAAGCTATGAATTTAAGTGCTCCTTCCTACAAAAGACCTGACTCACTTTGAGGAACCCCTGTAACAAACAAGTAAAATGCCCCCACATACATAAAGCAGTAAACGGAGGAGGACTTAGGCCTTGGAGGAAAGACTGTGCACCTCCCAGTGCAGCACAGAGGCTCTCCTTATCTGCCTCTCATCCTTACCAGTACTGTGACCTACAGAGTAGTGATGCTAAGAAGCTCCCCTCCTCCAACCCTCCTACGTCTCAGACACTTCCTGTCTCCATTGGCATTTATTTTCAGCCCTTGAGATTCCTTTCTATATGTTCCAGGAACCCTCTAGCCATCCTTCGTCCAGATGGCAGACTTCAGATGAAGGGAACAGGGTCTTGGAAGGTCTTTTCTTGGCCTGCTTCTCAGCAGCCTGCTGGAACTCAGAGGCAGACTGAGTCTTGCACAGACAAGGCTCTGTTGCAGTGCAAAAGCCCTTCAATCCCTCGCCACAATTTTCCTCAATGCCCTCTTTGTCTTCAAACAAATTTGTCTTAAACCTTTTAACAGCCTCTGCTTTCCAGAGGCATGCTTTATACAATCTATACCCTACACAAAGCTGCAGAAAGCCAATAAAAGGGCAAAGGAAAAGGGTCTTAATGCTATAATGGACAGCCAGAACCTGTTTTACTACATACAAAGCAGATGCTATTTTGAGAAGCAGATGCAGAAGAATAAGGTAGAGTGGTAGGTTTCAGTCCTATTGATCCCTGTTACCTGCAATAGATTTCCTGATATGACAGGAAAAGAGTAGTTTATATACTCAAATTCAATAAAGAACATCACCTTACAACAAACTATGACTCTCCCAGAAAATCAGTCATTCTTATCTCTGCAGAGATATCTTCTACAGAAGTAGGCCGATGTATAGTCACAAAGACCAACACTGTCAATCATGTACAAGCTTCAGAGAATTACAGATGGTTTTAGTTTGAGAAAGTAAAAGTTAGGAAAAAAAAATCCTGTTTCCAACTGAGGCTTTACTGAACAACAGTTTCATGAGTTTTAGTAAGATGGCCACAAGATTTCTTTAACCTTGTTCATATCAAAGAATATGACATTATCATCTATGTAAATGCAAAAAAAACCTGCAAAGACCCAAGAAGATTTAAATCTGAAATAAAGGTGGATACTTGAGAGTACAATATATTTAGGTATAAACTATTCTAAAAATCAAACGTAGTAAGCAAAGCCAGTTCCCCATTTAAAGACTAAAGCTATCAGGAAGATTCTTATGTAGCTCTTGGCTTTTCGTAGTGGGCTACGAAAAGAAGTTACAGAAAAGCTGCAGCAGCACAGAAAACTTAACCAATTTCAGGTAGAACCTTAAAAATCTAGCGCCTCAAAGGAAATGATCAGAACAGCAAAGTGTTGAGAAAAATTAGGCAAAACATGGTCTCTGAAGGTCAGTAATAATAATGATAAAACGCATCTTCCTTGGTGGGAAAGGCAACACAATCTAGAGGCAATATTATGCGCTGCAGTGCCACTACCGCATTTGCAATGCTGTTTTTTCAGTCAAATTCTTGTTCTCCAGGTTTACTATTGATTTTAAAAGTTAGTTGAACAGCTTCCTCTATCCTTTCTATCATTTATATTTGTCACAGTACGGCCTGTGAGAAGAGATCTTTGGTCTCATTTTGACCAAAAAAAATAATACAAGAAACAACTTAAAGAAAATTCACCAATCTTTTTTGGGGTAGTTTGAAAAACAAATATTATAAATAAGCTGTCTGAGATAGCCTGGCCAGATTTTTTATCAAGTATACTCTATTTTTATTTTAACAATTTAACATTGTTAGAAACCAATCTTTTCCAGAGAAATATATAAAAGATTCCTAATTAATTTCAAACAGTATAAACACTTTTCAGATCAATCCTTTCATTTAAGGGGTGTGATCTGTTTACTTGTTAGGGTAATATACTAACTGCATGATGATATTCATAGCTCCACCCACAAGCATTTAGGATTGTCTAATTGAGATTTATCTGCTGTTATGAAATATCCTCTGTATGATTTACAGTCATTTACTGTGTAATAGCTGTAGCCGATTAACTGGTTTTAAGTTCCTGTTTTATCTCCTCCCTTCTTTAGTTTCTTAACAGATTAAAAAGGTGTACCTTCATCAGAAGTTATTTCAATTCAATTTATACATTTACAACGAATGGCTGGCTACTACTAGAACATCAATCAGCCAATTCCATGAACTGAAAATCTGACCCAGAAATTGTTATTTAAAACTGAAATGAGTTATAGACCACCTAAAAACCTTTGATAATAGGCACTAGCTAACACAGGTGGAATAAGCCAGATAATTATAGAAAATTATGTCCATCAGCTATAGAGTCAATACAACATAAGGAGACAATAAACTACCCCATTATGATCAGAGACACCCATTGCCTTACCACTGGAAAGATGGACTCGATTTACTTAAGTCAATGGTTTACTAACCACACACTCAGACACTTGTGAGGGCGGCTCACAAAGTCAAACAAAATCCAGCAAGCATAGTTTGAGATATTGGGCCTTTGATCTGAAGCCACATCGTATGCCCTTGGCACTGAGCTCTCATACCGACCTTTCCCTGGTGGGTTACCTGGTCAGTATGTACCCAAAAATCCTTTTAAGAGTACAAGTGTGTGGAATGGAAATAAGAAGGAAAAAAAAAAAAAAAAAAAAGGGAACTGGATGTGCGATAATCCTTTAAAAACTCATGCAATTAGAAATTGAAGAAAACCTAGAAGAAAATTCAAGTACACAAAGAAGGCCAAGGGACCAAAGTGAATGAGGGAAAGTGGAGGGGAAAAGACAGCAACTGCAGTAATACCTGAAAAGACAATCATCTGTCAGGATATGCTAACAGGGAAAAAAAAAAAAAAAACAAGTACAAATGAACATGTATTATGATTAATGAAGATGATGACTGCTTTATCTGTTAAGTTCTGCATGTTGTTGCCATTAAAGTAGGATGGGAAATGTACCTGTTCCGTCCAGCAGTTACAGCTAAGCTTTAACAAGCTTAGAGGTAAATGAATGGACAAACAGTTTTGCACTCTTTATGGCACAGTAGTGGAAAAGAGGTTGCTGCATTGGAACTTCAGCATTTCTTTCACATATCTGTTTTCAATTCTGATTTTAAAGTTAACATCAGTCTAGCACTTAATGTGCAATGAACATTCTCTCCTTGCCTCACAGAAAAGAGTTATCTTAGAATTCATGAACAACTGTAAACCAACTGTATTAGCCCAGGACAAGAGTGCAGTACAAGCAGGAACAAAAGGGTAAAGTTTATATTCATAAAGTTTTATGAGCATCATAAAACCAGCAAAATGAAAAAATAACTTAAGATAAACAATTCAGAAGGTGGGACGGTAATCCTATAGACTACTAAACTTGAAAAAAGCAGATGCTGAAGCCACAGCAGCTTTATTATTGACAGCGTTTATCTTCCCTGTCATGACATTTTCCACTATCATCCCAAAAAATCATTGTATCTCTCTTCTCTCTTTCCAAGCTGCACTGAGATTTTTAACCCTGATTTAAAGCTAAATATGCTGTATTTTATTTCACATTCTTGGGAAAACAGGGCTTGCAGTAAAAAGGAACCATAAGGGGAATCCAAGTAGTAACCATGTGCCTATTCCATTCTCTAAGGGTGCTAAGGCTACACTTATCCCCTTCCCACATGTATTCCCTGGAAGCATCTGGTTTAGGCTGCTATTCCGATATCTTCAAGCCGAAGTTTGTTTAAATAAAGCAACTATAATCTTGTGGCTAGTAAATGCTAAGAAAATCTTTGCTCTGAAATAGCCATATTCTGTGACCAACAGAGGAATGCCTCTGAACCATCTGCTCGGGATGATTTTGTCAATAAAGCACTGGCGAGTATAATATAAAAAATAAATATTCATATATTTATCCCTAGTAAATATACCATCAGTATTCTTAGCTTTACTACCTCAATTTACCCTGAAACTCCCTGTCAAAATCACTGTTTCTGTAAAGCTGTGTGGGAAAGGAGTAATTTTTTTATCCAACTCTATAGACCGTCATTGGAATTTGGAACTGGCTGCTATAGAACCACTCACTGTCACAAAATTTAAGGATTAAGCAAAAGCTTGCATCTACAATACTTTTAAATAACTGGTACTGCTATTGCTTTCAGAAAAGAAAGGTATTTTTCACCCACAGAAGGGGTGGAGTACTTAGAGGCCTTGGAAACCAGAAATCCACACTGGCAGAAGCAGCAGAAGGAAGGGCAAGAATTCTTGGCCATACACAACCATATGTCCCGAAAGATCTGGGGAAAAAAACCCAACATGATTTCAAGCTCATTCAAACACCCTACTCGTATTACTTCTATTCTGAGGTTGTGGTTCAGAAATCTAACCTAGCATTATATCACAGGGAAGGGCCCTTCATGAAACTGTCCAAAAGGCCTGCTGCATCTTCTATATGAACAGAGGTATCTACTCAGCTAGTAACAAACTGATAACTTCAACATACTGCATGACAAGAATACCTGAGGGGAAAAAAAAAGGAACTAAAAGAAAAAGACATTCCAGGCAGCTCTTAACATGCCAAGGCTCTGATAGCATCTAAGGGAAACTGAAGTTTAAAGAACAGTTCTTCACTTGGATCTGCAGCAGATCCATTAAGAAGCAGAAGCATTACAAAGTGGTTCAGCCACTGGCCTATATGCAGCCTAGAAATCAGTGACAGACTGTCTGTCCAGAGAGGCTGTTCACTCATTTCAGTTAGGCATAAAGAATACCTGTTTTTCATTGCATTTGATATGTGCTATTTTCTGAGAGGGACAACAGATGGGGGTTAGCAATACTAGAAAGGGAGAAAGTGGATTTCTGATATGCAGGTACTGTTCCAAGTTCTTACTGTTCCTACTTGTTAACTAGGGAGACTCCTAAACCTCACACACACACAAAAATCTAAAATAATTTTCATATCATGATGAAAAAAATAATAACCAATCTTATCTCTTGCATACTAACACACCACCTGCAAAGCAAGAAAGAACCAACACAAATAATTTGAGAAAATGTTTCACAACCTTCAACTGCAACTCAAGTCAAGCATTAAGTGATAACACAGACCCTGCAGAAAGTTCTAATAAAGTCTCTTGGTCTAAACATTTTGAGAGAAACATCCGAATTTAACGAAGAAAGGAGAGAGGGAAAGAGTACTTGAAACAAGTGCTTGGTGAACCTGCTTCTATCCTCAAGTTTTGTTTCAAAGAGATGTGGCAAGCATTTTACTAACATTTGTTACCATCAGAAAAGGCCAGCTTTGGGCAGAAAAGCTAGACAGGAAGGACTCAAGATTTTGGTTTCTCCCACCCTGCTGCAACCCTCCCTCCCCAATCCAG
>JAOEHY010047358.1:30531-41948 GCA_025447955.1 Psilopsiagon aurifrons
ATCCAGTCCCCCTTCCCCCTCTCCAGCTAAGCTCTTTCCCAGGTTTTGTCTGCACAGTACCAGCTCATGTCCACACATGCCTCTGCTAGTTAATATATAAAATTGTCTTACCAGCAGCAGCACAGCGAGCAGATGAAGAATTCCATTACAACAAAATTAACAGCAGGGGATTTCCAACAAGATGGCAATAGTTCGGATACTCAGAGAAACATGGGAAGCCCAAGATAACTGATTACAGAAACACAGCCTGAAATACTGGTGGCATTTCTCCGGAATTCATCAAGATGCAATTTCTGGCAGGCAGAGTGAAAAACACACAAAGGTTGTCTTCCAGAGAAAGGGAATACATAGCTCATTCTTGAAAAGACAGCTGTGCAAAAGAAAGAAATACACTTTCTGCCTTTCTTTTAACTATCAGAATAGCTCTTATCTAAAGTTTCCTCCTCTTCTTTTAGGGTAGGACTATTTAAAAAAAACCAAACCTGCTCCTCCCAATAAATGAAGATTTAGCAAGCATTTTCATACTGCTTTTGTCTATCTAGTCCTGCCTAGCTTTCAAGTCAGTTTGAAAGCAAAGAAACATTAATTCCAACAGAATAAATAAGTAATGAGAACTACTTTTTCCAATCCTTCTTTTTCTCTTTTACAACGTTAATTCCAGTAACTCAGCTATGTTAAAGAGTCCATAGTATCTGTTCAGTCTGGTAGGTTTTCTTCCTAAAACCTACCCACTTTCTTGAAAAGCACTGAAATTGCTGTTTTATACCTGTTTTAAGATATTTCATGAGCTCCATTCATCTTTCTGCTTATTAAGACGAGAGGGGGAAAAAAGTCCCAGAAGCAGAGCCTTAAAAGCTCCACCTTGTGGAAGAAGTCTATAATATACAAATAGGGAAAAGGACTTCAAAAGGAACTTACAATTAATAACGTTTGACATTTACACTTTGTCATCATTTACATTGTCATTAGTCATAACATGCTAAAATAAGCTCTTAAATGCATCCTACCCCTGTAGAAAAACTGCCAGTGGTGGATTACCAATAAAATGAAAAGCTGGATTTATTTTGTGGCAATTGTCATCCTGCAGTGAATCAGCAAATATGTATCATACACAGCAGTCCAAAGCAGAACTTGTTTTCACCAGGTTTGCTGCCTCTTGTGCACTGAACTTACTCTGTTCATATGCAGGAAAACAGGAAATCACAGACAGATTTATCTGGCCAAGGAACAAACAAACAAAGAATATAGCAAACCTGCCATTAAAAGTAGATAAATTACTAACAGAACTTAATCTTGTGATACTAGATTGACTGCAATTTTACATAAGTATTCCGAAAGCTATTCACAATCCTCCTCCAACCATCTATTACAAACAAAATCAACTAAATGTCCTCATTCAGCCATTCCTAAAAGCTTGTATTGAGAACAGCTTAGCGCAATCATAAGCTGCCGATGACTATGCATGTAGTGGACTCTAAAGGAAACTGAACTAGTACTGCCCTCTACCGAAAGAAGAGCTTGAGATTGAAAATTGTAGCAACTTCCACACCATTCTATTTTTCTGCTTTATATGGGTACCTTTTCCTTGGTTTTCCTTCTTCTCTGTAAGCCTTTACAACATTCAGTGTTCTGTTTTATGGTGGGTTTTTATTAGTTTTTGAAGGGTTGGATTGTTGCTTTTCTTCCTTCTGCTTTTTCACCATGAGGGCAACAAATGTGTCAGGCAGGTTTCAAAGTTTACATACTACATAATACCATGCCAGCACACAGAAATCAGAGTCGCTGCATTAAAGCACTGCAAGCACAGCTCATTTTTTTAGCAACATAAGAGCTTATAAACAAACAAAAATAATAAGAACAAAAAGTGAGGTGTTAAAAAATAACTGCAGATAATTCATTTAAATTTTTCCTGTCATCTGCAGTACACCAATCATAAAACAGTGTCATGAGATTCCCTTCTGTGTAGTAGACACAAGATATTTAAAGAAAATATATCTATATTGGTTAAATACTTTGAATTAATAAACATACCATAATTAGTAATTGATTACTAACAGTAATCACATCACTCTCCAAAGTAAACCTTGCTACATTTCTATTTGATATCAGTTGCTCCACTTCGAGATTTAGACATTCATAAAAATCTAAAACTCTGACTAACTTAAGGACTGAAATACAGTTCAAAACCTGGAAATGCAGCACTTCCAGCAACATAATTTGGCTGAACAGTACATTGGTTTGGATCACCAAGGGAGCACAAAGTTTGAACTGACTGAATGCAGGGTCTCTGAGCCTGTAAAAAAGACAGACGCATGCCACTCAAAACAGAGGAAATACATCACTTCAGAAGCATGTCAGCTTTCCAGCGCCCGGGAGCTGGGACAGCCTGTATCTCAGCCCCAGCTGGCAGCAGCCACCAGAAGATTTTCAAAGCCGCTAAGAGTACATTGCGTAAGCTTCAGCAAGTTTCCATAGCTGGAGGCCAACTCCATTCCCTCAAAATCATCCAAAACACCCCAACCTCACACGGTGCCCAGACCTCCTGAGGAGTGCTGGCACCAAGAGGCTGCAGAGGGAGCCCACTGCCCACAGGGCCCCTTCCCGAGGGGGCTATGACCCTTGTGTCACACTACCACGAGGTTTCACTTTTCGGTAATGATATCACAAAAATTAAAGGGCGATTACTCAACTAGCAAGGAGAAGAGGATGTGATCTGTTCCTGCATGGCACCCCTCGCGCATCTATTTCTTAGAGTGCATGTTAAACTCCTTGTGTTAGAATGCTTGTTTTAAATAACACTGAATATTTTATTCTTCCTGTTGTCTGAGCTATACTAGCTCCAACTCTGGATAACCTTTCACTCCATGCTTTTGTGCGGAGGACAGACTTTCTTCTAGAGAAAGTAACTGAACACATCCGAGGTTGTTCCAGGCAGATCCAGGCAGCCTTTTACCGCAAGAAAAAGGTTCAAAGACTTTATGAAGTCCTGCATAATTTTCACTGTTGGTGCCTGTTACTCAAAAAAGAGCCCAGATACATTAGAACTAAACATAAAATCTATTTTAAACCCATCAGAAGATATTACATATATCGCAGCACATGATCTGAACCAATTTAGCTCACTTGCCACTCTGTGGCCTTCAAGAAGAAATTATCAAGTCGGTCTTTTTAGAAAAAACCCAAACCAACAAAATCTCAGTCTATTCCAAAACATGGCAGCGTACTCAATTTTTATGGTTCATGAAGCAGGACCAAAATCTCTGATAATAACAATACTATGTATGGAGAGGAGGCCAAAAGCCCATTAACAACAACAAAGTGAGGACTCTAAAAAAAACCAGCATGCCAAAGCTAAAGTATCTGTCATTACTGGCATGTGAAAATCCCTTGTTTAAATTAAGCTTTGATAATTCCTCTTCATGAAATCAAAGCTTCAGACTAAATGCATACAAGTTTCAAAGCCAATGCTCTCGCCCTGACCCCCATATGAACCTATGAAAAAGGCTACTCATCTTGAATCAGTTTTTACTCCCCCACCAACTTGCTCCAGCTATGTTTGTGCACAAGTATCAGATGTGGTGACTTGGATTAGTTTACCTGCATCACTAACCACTGCATTCAAGGAACAGAAAGACCGCATTTCACTATGGAAACATGCACTTCATTACCACTGAACTGAAGGCACACACTGAAACCCGGAAAAGAAGCAAGTTTTGTGTTTTGTTTGTTTGTTTGAAGCAAGGCTATAAATAACACTTTAAATGCAGACAAATTGTTCCTGCAACAGTAGATGCAATGACACGCCTAGCCTATTCCAAGTCCATCTTGTTGAGATAATACCGCATCATGCTTCTAGCAATTTCTTCCTTAGAAATCAAGAGAGTTGCAGCTACATTATCTTTGTGAAAGCTCCGAGTGCTGCCACATGCTTTGTCACTATAGCAGTATCTTTCTGCCTGGCAGCCTCACCATGCTTTATCACTCTTTCGCTTCAGATGCCATATGTTCAGTTTCTTTGGCTGAGAGATATTACGCTTGCTGAACCACTTAGGCTGCAAGTGTAAGAAAAGCATCAATCGCATGAAAGGGCTAGCAGGAACAGACATAATTTTTTAAATCCACAACTTCAGTTAGATTTGTTATCCTACAGAATAAAAAAAAAACATTAAATTCCAAAGATCCCTCCAAGAAACCACAGGAAAGACCTGCCTGTCAGTACAAGCACATTCTAAATCCACTTTCTGGCATATCCTCTCTATCATGAATAGTTAAGCTAGGAAAACTGGACTCAAGCTGCCAGGCTATATGGAGAACTATATGTAAATGATATGATTACAGGTAGTGTGGTCCAAGCAGATAATTGAGTACCAGATCAAGGCAAAAAGCTCAGAATCACAAGAAATTCATGCTTGTTTCACCTTACAATAATGGAACAAGTTTATTAATATCCACCTTTAAGAGAGATTACAATGCAAAGAAACCAAATGCATGGGGAAAAAAAAAAAAAAAAAGCATGAATTTCCCATGATGATCCACTTTGACAGAAATACACATACCATGACCTTTAAAACATGTAGGCCTCTTTATGTTTAAAATTAAATCGGGTTAGAAGCATGGAGTGCAGAGACAGATTACATGAGCTTCACTGATATATCTTTTAATGTGTTACATCATTTTCACACATTTAGTAACCAAAGACATTAAATAATTCTGTTGCCAGTACCCCTCCTTGCCAGAGATTTCATGCAAAGTGCAGTTATGCTTATGGTGTCTGTAGCTCACAACTATAAAAGAAAGGAGAAAGACATGAACCAAACACAATTCCAGCAATGGAGATTAAACAGGTAAAAAGCCCAAATCCTTGGTTTTTATACTGTGACAAAATTTGACCACTAGAATTCAAAACAGCCAATCAGAACAAGGTGCCTAAAGGAAACTATGTGGAGAAAATGCCAAATGATAGTTTTAGTCACATCCTTGGAAAGTAATATTGATGCAATAAAGAGAAATTATAATTAATTTTGAATTTAATACTGATATATGAATGTACAGAAAGAAAACATTTTTCCTCCTTAATTAGCAAACATTCTTATTTGATCCTTGAGATATTTTCATGAAGCCTGGGAAGACTGACATATTCTAGAACATTGTCATCACCTAGTGCTAGTGCAGAATGACAACACATGCAGTTGTACAGGCAGACTAGTCCACGTTTTGAACTTTCACACCTACACAAACTAACCTAAACCTTAAAAGCAGAGAAAGAAGAACTGATAGCAAACTTAGTCTTCTCACCTGATACAGCCTATGGGAAAAGGTCAGCTCCTGAATGAGCCTCTTGAAGGAAAGGAAATTATGTTTTGATTCTCTGGGTAAAGCTATTGAGAAAGACACCACCAACTACCAAAAAAGCCCATGTACCTGGCCTTCAGTGAAAATGAAACAAAGCGTTTCGTTCATAAAATACACTTGGAAACGGTAGGCATTATTCTAAATGCACATTCGTGTTAATTATTTCCTGCATTCTCTAGAGCATTGCACACAAGGAAGCAGCTGGATCCTGGAAATCCAGCTTCTCCCTGCTGCTTTTCATCCCAATGTTACATAACGGATCAGCTTTTTTAGTGCAACTGTAACCCTTGTCCTTGGTCTCTGCCTTTAAAGTTTTCTGCTTTTTTACAGTAACCTAAACCACAAGATCAGTACGTCATCATAAAATCTTTTGTGTTTAGCTAAGTGGCAACGTCAGCATTATATCCTTAACAGTGAATGAACTAATCCATCTTACCCTGCATTGAAAGTAGAGGACTCCTCAATTATCTTTGAATATGTGATGTTAAACATACTGCAGTTATCAGAGGCAAACACACACCATTTAGGTTGCTGGGAACCAGTACTGTTCTAGTTTACATGGTTTAATACAGGATACCCACACCTGCAGTAGAGCACAGTAGAGGACAATGACAGGAAAATCAAGTTGATTTTCAGAAGACATTTTCTCTGATAAAAAAATGCTCAGAAGCCACAAGCTATTTTCACCAATGTTGTTGGGATTTTTTCTAACATGGCTACAGTATATTTGATTCTGTAAATGATCTGAATGATCATTATGACCACTCAAACAAAAAAAAAAAAAACACACCACCAAAACCAGCTTTCAGTGTCAGACAGCAAAGCTGAGTTAATTAAATCCAGCATGCTTTACTGTTTCTGAAAAGCTCTCTCACTGAGCAGCTGACTAGCACAGTAATACTTCTCAGCCACAGATAAAAAACCAAGCACTTTCCAGAGCACTTCCCCTGCTATGTACAGGGTACAAAACCACACCACATAAAAGCACAGAGGTCAAAGGCAGAAGAGAAATAGTGTTCATTTCTCCTTACACCTTAAATAAATGTCGCACATGTTGGCCACAAAATCACCCTCCAGCCCCACAATAAAGTTCCTCAAGGTCCCAGACCCTAATAAAAAAAGTCATGGAGGCAAACTTACAAGTTGAAACTGAAACAAACAGCGTAAGTTGAGTAAATAGAGAAAACACTCACTAAAGCCACCGTAAAGATATGGCAAAACAAAATACTGAACAGAAAAACATGATTAACACTTAACAGGAATCACCAGAAAAGACAATAAAACATGACTAGTAACATAATCAATTCCGTTTATAAGCCCATTGTGCAGGAGTCCAGTTTATAAACCCGTTGTGTGGGAGTCAAATACAATCATTAACCAGGTAGTCTCATCCAGCACAGCATTAATTGCCACCCAAAATCCAGAGATCAGATAAAAGTAGTCCAGATGTTTCAGAAAGGAACTTAAGTAACTATCTTCCCCATAGCACACCATGTATATCCTGAGCTTTTCCCACATAAAATTACTCCTACCCGATTTAGCATTTTTCCATTTCTTGCCTTAAGATCTGTAAGCAGGATATATGATGACTACGTCAAAGACTCCCCTTACCTTTTTCCTTCTCCCATCTTACACATACCCTTTACTCACATGCTAAGTACTTTGTTTACTGTGGATGCTTTTACCAAAGGGGTGATTTGTATTTTAAGGACGTAAGTCTAGCAATAATATATTACACGGGAGAGGAATAAACTTCAGGTAATATACAGAGACAAGCAGAATACTCAGTGATTACTACTGCTGTGCTGACTTCCAGGTTAATAGACATTTAACCACACTGCATGCAAGATGACATACATTAGTTCACATCAAGAGACTTATCTAAGCCTAACATTACTTTAGTCAGTTGAGCAACACATCTGTAATTTAGAGAGCCCCTTCACACAGCCACAAAAACTAATGCAGGAAGTCCTCCTCTCATTACACTTGCAGAATTATGCTTGTGATAGAAGCAGGAGCATCCTTCATGTAAACACGCATCTTCTTGTTTTGCTCGAAGCTGCACAATGTTCTTTTGGAAATACGCCACCAAGAGATGAAAAGCACAGCACTCTCCGTCTTCTTTATGTATGTCTGGGAAACACAGTATTCACCTCCCAAGTTCATAATGAGGAATACCATTTATAATTTGCTAAACTTAAGAAGCTACACAGCTCCTGCACAGATGCCAATCTGCATAGCTTGAAAACAGGGCAGCAGCAAAGCAAAAGGCAAGAGAAGTTTCCCCTTCATGAAGGTCTTGGTTCTGTCACAGAATTCTCACAGTCTAAGGAGACGCACCTCAAACATCAGGTGTTGGTCTTATTTGACAAGCAGAAAGATTGCTTTAAATAAAAAAAAAAAAAATAAAAAAAAAGGCACAATTCATCTATAGGTTGGGAAGAGATGAATTAATATTTCCGATCCTTGGTATTAGTGGTGGTCTTCCTCTAAAGTTCTCAGCCTGGAATTGTTTTCCTTTCCAAAGGAAACCACTTCTTTCAATACTGGAATCTTTCACAGAATTACCTTATCAGGGGCTGCAAAAAAAGTATTTGCGAAGATGCAGAAGTCCACAGCAGAGGGGAATGACCTTTAAAACCCTCAGTCATGCACAATAAATCTATACCTACAGGCAGATACATTCCCAATTTGAAAGTTGATAGTGAAGATGGACGTGTTTTTAATAAAAAATCAGGGTACTAGAATTTCTGAAGATAACTAAATACAAGTGACAAACTAATTTTAAATACAGTGTTTGCTGTTACTTCTCATGTCCCAGGCCACTGCTGGAAAATTACTAGTAAAATGTGTTCATAGTTACCATGCTACCACTAAGGCAACAGTAAGAAACTGAAAGCCTGAGCAACAACATAGATGGAAATATAAGCTGAAGCCATAGGATCTAAGAGCATCACATTTCCTTCCCTCTGACTTGGGCCTGGAGATATTCTAGGCAAAACACTACCGGGGATAATGAAGTATGCCTCTTCTCACAAGCCTCCTGCACCACTGCCTTTTTCAGAGGCTCCCTTGAAAAGGTGGTGCAAGGGGATTTATCTACCCTGAAAAGTAAAGTACGCAAAACATCGTAGAGTTTTCAACTGTAAATGCTGCCAGAACTCATTCAAGCTTATTATAATGCCAGATGTATCTTAAATTCCTGGTAGTGTTTCAGAGATAACCTAGAAACAAAATACAACTGTACCTCTATTGCCAATTCTTACTTGCTTTTTAAAATGTATAAACAAGCCAAACTGAATTGACATCACCACATTTCAAAACGTCATTCTCACTATCAGTTATTTCAGAGGATACATCAGTACAATTATTTCTTATTATCCAGTTAACCAAAATATAAGCATTTTTGACAGCCTGGCTTAGGAAAAAAAGTCAGATTCTTGATATTTAAGGAAAAAGATTTCATTTCTAATTTTCCAGAAACCCACATAAATACATCTGTACAGCAAAGAAATTCCAGCTTGTTTCTTCAAATGGTTTGCTGTTAATTCTTCCATTTAGCTGTAATCCAAGAGTGCCTGGATTCTTCACTACTGTGTGCAATATTGCTTCTGCAAATGAGGCTATTACCTGAACAAAAATTTCCCTGTTGGACTGAAGAGTACAAGGCTACAGAGAATAGCCAGTTTTAAAACACATTTTTGATGCTATTTGCAAAATGGTTTCTGGCAGCCAAAAACTTATTCTTCTGACTTCTGCTCCTTCCTCAGGCCTACAACAGTGCTGCTACAATAGTAAACGTAGGTTATTGGTCATCACTTCAGCGTTGTGCTAGCAATCACTGCAGAACCAACACCACAAAGTTTCTCCAATATGGACAGGTAAGAGCAAAGCTCATCTAGTACATCCATACCGACCCACTAAAACTGAAATACAACCTATGTGGCCTTACACTGGGGAGGGAAAAGACATAGTATGAAATTAAACCACAATTTGAACTTACTGGTGGCATTGCTTTCTTAACATTGAAGGTATACTGCATTTTCTGGTACCACATTCTCTGTTAATACAAAAGTTCTCCTGAGGAACATAAAAGTTTATTTACCCCACTACCTATCTAGACATTTATCATACCTACCAATGTTCCAGCCTTCTTACCAGCTAATAGGATACAGACTAAGTATTTCAAGGATATAACCACATCCAAGTGATAAAACTAATTTTATCAGCAGATCTCAATGACTTACCTGGTCTTAACCATTTTGGAGATGGGAAATGAAAGACCAAAAGAAACTGGAGAGACCTGTCTGAAGTCACCTAGTATGCTAATGGCCAAATTCAAAACAAAAATATCCAGATGTCAGATTCCTAAACTAGCATAGCAAAAAAATCCAATTAGTCACAAGAGCAACTCCACTTCTAAAAAGAGTATTTTATTCAGTGTCCATTAACATTGCTTAGTAAGTTTTCCTATCAAACATTTATAATAATATGTACATAGCAGAATACTCTTTCTCCCTCTTACTGGAAACAGACTGAAACTCACTTGCAAGGGTCAAGTTCAGAAGCATTTTATCCTCATCAGAAAAGGTTCTACAATAATTCAGTGAGGGTGGAGATTCAGGTAACTTTTCACATTCATTTCTCAGTAATAGGTCTATAGTACACAATCGGGATAACCAAATCCAGACTACATTTTCTACCACCTATGAAATACCTGCTTTGTATCCAAATCATGCCCTACCACCACAAATTCAAGAACTTCTGGGAACACAGATGTTTGATGTTTTGTTGGGGGTTTTTAGGTATGCTGAACAAAGTACTTGAATACTATCCAATATCCTACAAAACACTTCATTACTTTTTCTCATTCAGTATTTTTCTATCAACAGAGATGCCACAGATTACTGGAGTCCTGGTCTGCATGTTTCCTACTCTGCAAATCACCAGCTACCTGCAATAAAAGAGCATTCTGGCACCAAACTGGGCTCCCCATTTCCCTTTTAGAGTGCTCTCCAGCCCTGATGCATTACAATACCTAAAGGCAACCAAATAGCTACTGAGAATGAGGAACTGGAAGAACAGACATGAGAGGCTGTGGGGGTGGAGGACTGGGGGAAAAAAAACATCTTTGTCTTTTCAGATATACTAACCCAAACCTTTCATATTCGGGGTTACTTTGTTATTTATTTTATACATTTTTATGAGAAAACCCTGATGAAAATACTTTCTCTTTTATTTATTCACATGACAAGTTATTTCAAGAACTTAACTCAATCCATTAGTTAGCCAAGAAAATGAACTGGTAAGCTTCACCATGCAAGACATTTTGAAAAACTGCAGCATATTTTGGAGTAGCTTATGTTCTCCCAAATATGTGTGCGCATTTGCTGGCAAACACCTTCCAGGCTTTAACCAAATTAAATATCATGTCCTCAAAGCCATGCCGCTCCTTTCTATATGTTGCAGTGCATATTACATTTGTGTTCATGGAGAGTATGTTTCTCTGCTTCTTCCACCCTAAAAAGCAAGCTTTGCCTGTGCTGAAAAACACCAGCTAACCCATGTTGAATTGTCACACAAAAAAGTTGAACAATCTCTACTTCTTGAGGATATCCTTGAAGTATTAGACAGTCCAGCTACCGCTGATCTTCTATGGCCTGCTGCATGAAGCTTGCACTGGTGGAGGCAGCTTCACCTGCTCTGCTGGTGTCACCCCGGTTTGAAGCTGTTTACTACCACGACCACAACCATCAGGTCCTGACCAAAGAGGACTGCTCAGAGAACAGTGTCTCCCAGACAGCCTTGCTGGTGTAGGTATACAGATGTTCCTACAAGCCACTTGGGCAACTAATAAACTGATTCATCATCAAGAATAGCTAAACTAAACAGAACCTCAAATTCATTGCTTAACAGGAATCACAGCATCGTAACTATAAATCCTGCTGAAGAATGCTGTCTAGTGAAGAAACAGCAATTTGAAAAACAATGCGCAGTGTACTTTCAGGTTTCTCTCTTGAGCTTGACCAAGCAGGCAAAGGGATGCGGGGGGGGGGGGGGGGGCT